>WNWK01004626.1:0-92675 GCA_009830355.1 Cherax destructor | reverse complement strand
CTTTTCCTCCTGAGTAATGTAGGTCCTCTTTGGCATTTTCTTCCAAAGAGGGCTGTTTAATCACAATTAAACACTTGTTCGGGTTTGAATTTTTCAGTGTCTACAAACCCCTTAAATTCAGTCACAAACTTTTCAGCAGCACGTTTGTCTGAACTGGCTGCCTCACCATGCCCTACAACACTGTGTATGCCACTACGTTTCCTAAATCTATCAAACCAGCCTTTGCTGGCCTTAAAATCACTCGCATCAGCACTGGTTCCAGGCATTTTCTGACAAGATCTGCGTGAACTGCCTTGCCTTTTCACAAATTATCGCCATGGAAACACTATCACCCGCTATCTGTTTTTCGTTGATCTACACCAACAACTTCTCAACCTCATCCACTGTTTTTGATCTATTTTTAGCAAACATGTTAACACCTTTTTGCAACATCAGCTTCCTTTAGTTCCTTTCTTTGCCAGGATAGAAGTGATAGTAGATTTGTTTTTGTTGTACATCCTGGCAAGGTTTCCACACGTACGCCACTCTCATATTTTTCTACTATCTCCTTCTTCAGTTCGATTGTGTTCCTCACTTTCTTAACAACAGGGGTGTCACTTGGAAGCTTCTTTGGACCCATGGTGACTTATTTCACAGTGACAATCACTAAACAAGTACTATACACAATAAATTTATTGTGAAATGTTTGAGTGAGTGCTCTGGGTAATGTTTACTCAAAGGTAAATAACGCTAGACTGGCTCACGACGCCTGCACGGCGAGGCAGGCGATAATCGGGGAAAAATTGGGCAAAAAAAAGCGATCGATTTTCGAGCTGGCCGATAATCAGACCGACTGATTTTCGGGGATCCATTGTATTAGTAACTTTTCATTAAAACCACTAAAGGAGGTGGTTTGAGATAATGGCTGTTTTAAGTTGTCTAGGAACTGCTTAGATAAGTACACTTTCCTGCATGATAATAAAGACATGATAACAAAGAGCAGTACTTATCTTTTAACAGCACGATTTCCAGCAGCCTCTCCCTGGAATCGCCTTTGTAGTTGTGGTAGCAGTGTCCACAGTGGCTGTTGAGTAGTGAGTAAGACATTACAATTTGCCCCAAAGAAGTGTATAATTCAGCATATCACATTTGACTGTACATGTGATGCTGATGGATACTCACTGGTGTTGGGCTTAAAGCCCGTAGACGATGGCCTAGAAAAGGACATCCCTAATCACCTTGTCTGCCTAGGGACTGCAGTACCTCTTGGTGATAAAAGCGAGATTAAGACTTACCTAGTTCTGTAATGGGAGCTTATGCGTTGACAGCACCATTAAAGGTGGGGCTGAGAGATGCCCCTTTACTGGAGAATTTTCTCCACAGGCGTGACATCTGAACTGTTGTATCTGGGCACCTCTGCAAGACAGTGATTGTGTGAATGATGGCAAAAGTGCTTCTTTTTTGGGTTGCCCTGCCTTGGTGGGAGAATGCCGATGTGTTAAAAAAGTAGAAGATTCTAGTGCTTTGTAAATCATTAATCTCAAATCATGGTGTTTGTGGGGAAATGGTATGAATGGACTGTTAGACAATTTTTCTTAAAGCTACATATTCTCTTTTACTTTTATCAGTTGCTCGATATTTCCCAACAAGTGTTCTTTTACCATGAAAAAACGAAACTGCTCATTTGATCTTTGCACTACGTACTATTTCAATAAGAGACCATGAGGTTTCAAAACCAGCATATTTTTACCCTAATACTGTAAAAAGACAATTACGTACAGTGGACCCCGAGTAACGAACACCCCGGAAATCGTGCAATTATGTAAGTATAATATTGTAAGTGCTTGTGGAAGTGTATTTTGGGGGTCTGAAATAGACTAACCTACGTGACATTATTCCTTAAGGGAGTAAATTGTTCGTAATGGCACTTGAGCAGGCTTCTGGAATGAAGTTTTACGTTACTCGGGGGTCCACTGTATTTTTAATTTAGTTCTTTGATGCTATATGAAAATACAATACTATAGCTACAGTACCTGTATTGGCCCTGATCTCTCAAATGGAGACAAAAATATGCTAATCATAATAGTACAGCAATTACATTATAACAAAGCAGCATACTTCTTTAATTTGACTTTGACCTTGTTCAACGTTTTCGTGTCATCTGTCCCTCTCTGCCCTATTTCTATGGCCTTCTTTAATTCATATGTACGGTGTAAAGGAGGCCAAAACTTGACAGTTTTTCATTGATTCAATCTTTCAAATACATCATATTAATTTTACTTAGAAAAAAATTCAAAGAATTTATGTTTGGGTTCATGTGTGTCTGAACTGTTATTTACATAGAGCAAGGACATGGAGGAAAAATTAAAATGTGACCTTCTTGTAAGTTGGGTGAATCATTATTCTTTCATTTAACCCTTTGACTGTCATGACCCCAAAATATTAGAAAAAAAAAAAAAAATTCTTATAAAATGAAAGAATCTTTTCCCAATGGTAATGACACCAAAAGTACGAAATTTGATGGAAAACTTAGGGAATTATGCTCTCGTGAAGTTAGCGATCTTGGCGATATTTACGCATCGGCGATTTCACCCACTTTGAGCCCTATTTTTGGCCAATTCCATTGTTCCAGTCGACCAAACTCATAGCTATTTTTTTAGAACTCCATTTGTTCTATTGATTGAGTACAAGAAACCGCCCATTTACCAATTTTAACTACCCAATAAAGTGGTCAGAAATTGGCAATTTTATCGAGTGGGTACTAGGAGATAATTACGGTCGTAGTGAAACACACAAGACGGTTGGTAACTGGTATATTGACAGTCTGCGAGGGGAAGAGCCCAGCCTACCTTTCAGTACTATGCCGGTCCAAGGAATGAGGGAGATGCCTCTGGCTGGCGACTCACGTGAGGGGCTCGTGACGTCACAGCCAGCCAGGGATCCTAACTATAATATAGCTGGTACTATGATATACTACACAAGTATAATACATAGGATTCAGTACACTACAGACAATTTGGCCAATTTCACGCAAATTAAAAAGATGCCTATTTAAAAATAGGGTCCAGAATAAACAATGCATACATTCTTGGTACTAAAATAACATTTTCTCTGTTCATCAGTCATGTCTCCAGGCCCCTCTTATATTATTACTCTTGCTGTCTATTTTGAATTTTTATTCATACAAAAAATAGAAGATTTACTGTTATGCAGACTACTGCATTATTGTAATAATTGTATAAATGTCACCCCATTCGTGACTGCCTATTAGAATGGCTAGTTGGACACTTATTGGACAATGACACCATTTGTTTACTCTTGAACATTGGCAAAAATCTAACATTTCCACTATTTTGAGCTCAATTTCAAGGTCCTTTTCATCGTGAAACCAATCAAAATCATCTCTATTTCTGTAATTTGTCTTCCATTCTATCAAATGAGACCAAGAAAACGAGAATACAGCCATAAATACTATACGAAAATAAACCTCTAAGTTGGCATTTTCATCCAAAAACACAGTCAGAGTTTTTTTTTCTCATGCACTGCGTGCTTCAGGATTTTTTTTTTTATACTGCGCACACTGACCACACAGACCCATTCTCTCACATGTGGGCCTACCAGCTTTCTCCCGCTTGATTTGAAGCCGCTAGAATTTTGGCGTATTACAGTCAAAAACACTGGCTTGCAAGACGTATATATGACAGAAACAGTCGGAGGGTTAATTAAAAGGCTTAAATTAGATATTTCACACCCTCTAGGTATATGCAACATATTGTCAGTTACAGTGGACCCCCGAGTATCGTAATTAATCCGTTCCAGAAGCTATTACTTAACACGAAGTTTATGAAATTCGAACCATTATTTCCCATAAGAAATAATGTAAATACAATTCTTACCCGTAAGCCATGCGTGTCGTAAGAGGCACTAAAATGCTGGGAGCAAGGGGCTAGTAACCCCTTCTCCTGTATATATTATACGTAAATGTAAAAGGAGAAACTTTCGTTTTCCTTTTGGGCCACCCTGCCTCGGTGGGAAACGGCCGACGTGTTGAAAGAAAGAAAGATATACGTATAATATTGCAAGTGCTTGTAGAAGTGTATTTTTGGGGGTCTGAAATAGACTAACCTATGTGACATTATTCCTTAAGGGAGTAAATTCGTTTGATAATGGGACTTGAGCAGGCTTCTGGAATGAAGTTTTTATGTTACTCGGGGGTCCACTGTACCTTGAAACTGAGTGCAAAGTAGCGGAAATGTTCGATTTTGTCCGTTGTTCAAGAGTAAACAAATCACACCATGCGTCTAATACACATCAACTGGTGAGTCTAATATTCTTGCACAAGTGCTCTGATATTGTTTATACCATTTTTACAATGATGCAGTTGTATACATAACAGTAAAACTTCTATTTTTTTTGTGAGAATAAAAATTAAAAATAATAAGCAAAAGTAATGTAACAGGGGCCTGGAAACATGACTAATGAACAGAGATGTTATTTTAGTGCCAGGAATGTCTGCCTTGTTTATTCTGGACCCTATTTTGAAATTGGCATCGTTTGAAATTTGTGTGAAAATGGCCAAATTGCCATTTTCTGACCACTATTTTGGGTAGTTGTAATTGGTAAATAGGCGGTTTCTTGTACTCAATCGATAGAAGAAATGGAGTTCTAGCGAAATAGCTATAATTTTAGTAGACTGAAACATTGGAATTTGCCGAAAATAGGGCTCAAAGTGGGCAAAATCACCGATGCATAAATGTCATTTATACTGATAACTTCGCGAAAGCATAATTCCGTTAGTTTTCGATCAAATTTCATAATTTTTGTGGTGTTATGATCGGAAAACGATTCTCTATCATTTCATAAGAATTTTTTTTTTTTTTAAATTCTTGGACCCTGAGAACAAGTTTCGGAGAACCCCCTTGGACCCTGAAAGGGTTAAGTATCATAGTATAGTATGTGTGGGTGGGGTGGCCAGGAGGGCTACCACACCTGACTGCTTACAGTAAATACTACTCACCTTTTGCCCTACATTAAGACTACAGTCATCCCTCCGTTTTCGTGTATCTCTGTTTTCGTGTATTTCAGTTTTCGTGTAGTTTTTTCGTAGAAAATTGACCTCTGTTTTTGTGTGATTCCCTCCGTTTTCGTGCTCGGTCCGGAACCTGTCCACCAGTGCCGCGCACATACAAAGGCCGTAGGCCACCACCCACGCACATTGTCACGCAGTCTAGCATTGTTTACGCTTGAGTGAACATCACCCCAGGAGTTTATACAAAACATTTACTAACAATTCATTGTTTTTGGGCCTTGATTATTGTGTGTGACTACTAAATAAGCTACCATGGGCCCAAAGAAAGCTCCTAGTGCCACTTCTTTGGTAAAGAAAGTGAGGAACACCATAGAACTGAAGAAAGAAATAATAGAAAAATATGATAGTGGTGTATGTATTGCCGAGCTCGCCAGGATATACAAGAAAGCCCCAACAACCATCGGTTCCATTGTGTATAAGAGAAAAGCAATCACTGAAGCTAATGTTGCGAAAGGGGTGAATACAATAACGAAACAGAGATCACAAACAATAGAAAATAGTATGGAGAAATTGTTGTTGCTGTGGATAAACCAAAAACTGCTAGTGGGTGATAGTGTTGTGCAATCCATCATATGTGAAAAAGCAAGGCAGTTGCATGCCGATCTTGTCAAGAAAATGCCTGGAACCAGTGATGTTGATGTTATGAATTTAAGGCCAGCAAAGGCTGGTTCGAAAAATTTAAGAGGCGAACTGGCATAACACAGTGTTGTAAGGCATGGTGAGGGTGCCAGTTCAGATAAACAAGGGGCTGAAAAATTTGTGCGTGACTTTAAAAAATATGTAGAGGCTGAAAATTTCAAACCCCAACAAGTGTTTAATTGTGACGAAACAGGCCTCTTTTGGAAGAAAATGCCAAGGAGGACCTACATCACTCAGGAGGAAAAGGCAATGCGAGGACACAAGCCTATGAAAGACAGGCTAACTCTCATGTTGTGTGATAACGCTAGTGAGGATTTTAACCCTTTCAGGGTTATTGACGTACTAGTACGGCTTACGCCCTGGGGTTATTGACTTACTAGTACGCCTAAATTCTAGCGCCCTCAAATCAAGCAGAAACAGGCTGTTAGGCCTAGATGTGATAGAATTGGTCTGTGCGGTCAGTGTGCGCAGTATAAAAAAAATTCCTGCACCACACAGTGCATAATGACGAAAAAAAAACTGACTGTTTTTTTGGTTTAAAACAGCGACTTTGCAGTCTATTTTCGTATGGTATTTATTGATGTATTCTCGTTTTCTTGGTCTCATTTGATAGACTGGAAGATATATTACAGAAATTGAGATGATTTTGATTGGTTTGACAGCGACAAGTACCTTGAAATTGAGCTCAAAGTAGCGAAAATGTTCGATTATTGACGATGTTCAAGAGTAAACAAATCACACCATGCATCTAATACCCATCAACTGGTGAGTCTAATATTCATGCACAAGTGCTCTAATATTATTTATACCATTTTTACAATGATGCAGTTGTATACATAACAGTAAATCTTCTATTTTTTTGTGAGAATAAAAATTCAAAATAAAAAGCAAAAGTAATGTAAGAGGGGACTGGAAACGTGACTAATGAACAGAGAAGACGGTATTTTAGTGCCAGGAATGTCTGCCTTGTTTATTCTGGACCCTATTTTGAAATTGGCATCGTTTGAGATTTGTGTGAAATTGGCCAAATTGCCGTTTTCTGACCACTATTTTGGGTAGTTGTAATTGGTAAATAGACGGTTTCTTGTACTCAATCGATAGAAGAAATGGAGTTCTAGCGAAATAGCTATAATTTTAGTTGACTGAAACAATGGAATTTGCCGAAAATATGGCTCAAAGTGGGCGAAATCGCCGATGCGTAAGTGTCATGGCTACCGCTAACTTCGCGAAAGCATAATTCAGTTAGTTTTCGATCAAATTTCATAATTTTTGTGGCGTTATGATCGGAAAAAGATTCTCTATCATTCCATAAGAATTTTTTTTTTTTTTTTTTAAATTCTTGGACCCTGAGAACGAGTTTCGGAGACCCCCCTTGGACCCTGAAAGGGTTAAAGTGAAGCCTTTACTGGTGTATCACTCTGAAAATCCCAGAGTGTTCAGGAACTACAGTGTTGACAAGAGTAAATTGTGTGTGTTTCGGAAGTCTAATGCTAAGGCATGGGTCACTAGGGAAATTTTCCTGGAATGGTTTAATCAAGTGTTTGGTCCCAGTGTGAAGAAATATCTATTGGAGAATAAATTGCCACTTAAGTGCCTCCTGGTAATGGACAATGCTCCTTGTCATCCTCACGACTTGGACGACCAAATGTCTAAGGATTTCAAATTTGTAACAGTGAAGTTCTTGCCTCCTAACACCACTCCTCTCCTCCAGCCCATGGACCAGCAGGTCATTACAAACTTCAAAAAACTGTACACCAAAGCAATGTTTCAAAGGTGTTTTGATGTGACCAATGACACTAAATTGACACTAAAAGAGTTCTGGAAGGATCACTTCGATATCTTCCATTGCATAGGCCTTATAGATAAAGCTTGGCAGGGAGTGACTTCCAGGACGATGAACTCTGCTTGGAGAAAGTTGTGGCCAGATTGTGTCCCAGAGAGGGATTTTGAAGGGTTTGGGGCTGGCCCTGAGGAGCCTGTGGAAGTTGTGGAAAGTATTGTGGCATTGGGGAATTGCATGGGGTTGGATGTGAGTGGCGAAGATGTGGAAGAGTTGGTGGAGAACCACAATGAAGATCTAACCACTGAAGAGCTGCAAGAGCTTGAGCTGCAACAACAACAAAACAGATCTGAGGAAATTTCTTCAGTGGAGGAAGAGAGATGCAAGGGGCCTTCTTCAGAGATTAAGGAGATTTGTTCAATGTGGAGTAGGTTGGAATCATTTGTGGAGGAACATCACCCTGACAAAGATGTTGCAATCCGTGCTGGCTACTTTTACAATGACAATTCCATGTCCCATTTTAGGGATATTTTAAAGAGCCGCCAGACACAGAGTTCTCTGGAGAGATATTTAGTGCCACAGGTGTGCAGTGACTCTCAAGCTGGTCCTAGTGGGATTAAAAGACAAAGAAGGGAAGTGACCCCAGATGAGGACTTGGTACCTAGAGTCCTTATGGAGGGGGATTCCCCTTCCCAAAATTAGGGTCTCTACCCTCTCCCCTCCTATCTCTCTTCCATCCAGCAACATCAGTCTTCTGTAAGGGTAAGTGCCACATTCATTTCATTCATTTGTGCATGTAAATCTATCTTTAAGGCCCCCCCAAATTTTTTTTTCCAAACTTCTGGGTTTCTGGAACGGATTAATTGAATTTCCATTATTTCTTATGGGGAAAATGGTTTCAGTTTTCTTGTGTTTCAGTTTTAGTGCCTCCCTCAGGAACGGATTAAACAAGAAAATGGAGGGATGACTGTACAAATATTTTGAGGTAAATAATGAGTGTACTGTGTGTGTATTTTACCTTTTAATTTCTAGTTCTATTGCTAACTTAATATATGTTAGTGTAAACTTGTTATCTGGCATTTATATGCATTTATAAATGGAAAAAATGGAGTTCTGCTTTTCGGCGAAGTCTGCTTTCCGGCAGAAGCCTGGAACCTAACCTGCCATATAAGTGAGGCCCTACTGTATAAGTAGTTTTCAAATGTATGAGGAAAAACTGTTTACAATGTATATTAGGCTAAAATTGGCATATACAGCTGCTGTGGTATCCACACCTTAAATATGGATCAGATAGAAAAAATCCAGATATATCTTTACCTTTGAGTTTTGAGAGTTTTTCTACTCTTGGTGCTTGCCTGGTCAACCAGGCTGTTGATGCTGGTTGCCTGATGACCCACATATCCATTACAGCCTGGTTAACCTTTCACCTGGTGAAAATACTTATTCGGTTTCTTCTCAAAGACTTCTACACTTTTTCCATCAGTTTCTGATATCTTCTGGCAAGATGTTGAATAGTCTGCGGCCATGGACGTTCATACAGTGTTACCTTATTGAGAGATGCAGAATTAATCCCACAGCTGGAAAATGAGTTAAGTGTGTGAAAACACCTAAGGCCCCATCCCCCCTCAACACTGGCTGATAAGAAGAAATAAATGAAGGACCTCAGTGAAAATAAGTCTGATTTTTTGGGTTATCGTAGGTAATTTATACATGTTACTGGTATGATAATTGTACTTGTGTATCTGTACCTAAATAAACTTAATTTACAAGGTTACAGCAAGGATGAGTAAGAATAAATATTTTTGGTACCTTCATCAGGGATAACAGGTCACACATAAATTAAGAAAAAATTGGGTGGAAAGAAATGCTAGGAAATTCTTCTTTACAAATAGCGGTAGAGAATGGAATAAATTGCAAGAGGCAGTAGTAAGTGCTATAATTATTAGAAATTTTAAAACATTTTATGAAAATATAAATGAAGACATAAGGTAGTAGGTTGGTAGATAGCAACCACCCAGGGAGGTACTACCGTCCTGCCAGGTGACTGTGAAACAGAAACCTGAAACTGTTTTACATGATGGTAGGATTGCTGGTGTCTTTTTTCTGTCTCATAAACACGCTGGATAACAGGTATATCTAGCTACTTCTACTTACACTTTAGGTCACACTACACTGGCATACACATGCATATATATATACATACACACATCTAGGTTTTTCTTCTTTTTCTTAATAGCTCTTGTTCCTTTTATTTTCTCTATTGTCCATGGGGAAGTGGAAAAGAATCTTTCCTCCGTAAGCCATGCGTGTCGTATGAGGCGACTAAGATGCCGGGAGCAATGGGCTAGTAACCCCTTCTCCTGTACAAATCTACTAAAAACGAGAAGAAGAAAACTTTATAAAATTGGGTTGTCTGAATGTGCGTGGATGTAGTGCGGATGATAAGAAAGAGATGATTGCCGATGTTATGAATGAAAAGAAGTTGGATGTCCTGGCCCTAAGCGAAACAAAGCTGAAGGGGGTAGGCGAGTTTCAGTGGGGAGAAATAAATGGGATTAAGTCGGGAGTATCTGAGAGAGTTAGAGCTAAGGAAGGGGTAGCAATAATGTTGAAGGATCAGTTATGGAAGGAAAAGAGGGAATATAAATGTGTAAATTCAAGGATTATGTGGATTAAAATAAGGGTCGGATGCGAAAAGTGGGTCATAATAAGCGTGTATGCACCTGGAGAAGAGAGGAGTGTAGAGGAGAGAGAGAGATTTTGGGAGATGTTAGCAATGTATAGGAACTTTTGAACCAAATGAGGAGTAATTGTGGTAGGGGACCTAAATGCTAAAGTGGGAGAAACATGCAGAGAGGGTGTAGTAGGTAAGTTTGGGGTGCCAGGTGTAAATGATAATGGGAGCCCTTTGATTGAACTTTGTATAGAAAGGGGTTTAGTTATAGGTAATACATATTTTAAGAAAAAGAGGATAAATAAGTATACAAGATATGATGTAGGGCGTAATGACAGTAGTTTGTTGGACTATGTATTGATAGATAAAAGACTGTTGAGTAGACTTCAGGATGTACATGTTTATAGAGGGGCTACAGATATATCAGATCACTTTTTAGTTATAGCTACAGTGGGAGTAAAAGGTAGATGGGATACAAGGAAAATAGAATCAGTAAGTAAAAGAGAGGTGAAGGTTTATAAACTAAAAGAAGAGGCAGTTAGGGTAAGATATAAACAACTATTGGAGGATAGATGGGCTAGTGAGAGTGTAGGCAATGGGGTCGAAAATGTATGGGGTAGATTTAAAAATGTAGTGTTAGTGTTCAGCAGAAGTTTGTGGTTACAGGCGAGTGGGTGCGGAGGGAAGAGGAGCGATTGGTGGAATGATGATGTAAAGAGAGTAGTAAGGGAGAAAAAGTTAGATATGAGAGGTTTTACAAAGTAGAAGTGATGCAAGGAGGGAAGAGTATATGGAGAGAAAAAGAGAGGTTAAAAGAGTGGTGAAGCAATGTAAAAAGAGAGCAGATGAGAGAGTGGGTGAGATGTTATCAGCAAATTTTGTTGAAAATAAGAAAAAGTTTTGGAATGAGATTAATAAGTTGAGGAAGCCTAGAGAACAAATGGATTTGACAGTTAAAAATAGGAGAGGAGAGTTATTAAATAGAGAGTTAGAGGTATCGGGAAGATGGAGAGAATATTTTGAGGATTTGTTAAATGTTGATGAAGACAGGGAAGCTGTGATTTCGTGTGTAGGGCAAGGAGGAATAACATCTTGTAGGAGTGTGGAAGAGCCAGTTGTGGGTGTAGGGAAGTTCGTGAGGCAGTGGGTAGAATGAAAGGGGTAAGGCAGCTGGGATTGATGGGATAAAGATAGAAATGTTAAAAGCAGGTGGGGATATAATTTTGAGTGGTTGGTGCTATTATTTAATAAATGTATGGAAGAGGGTAAGGTACCTAGGGATTGGCAGAGAGCGTGTATTGTTCCTTTGTATAAAGGCAAAGGGGACAAAAGAGAGTGCAAAATTATAGGGGAATAAGTCTGTTGAGTGTACCTGGTAAAGTGTATGGTAGAGTTATTATTGAAAGAATTAAGAGTAAAACAGAAAGCAGGATAGCAGATGAACAAGGGGGCTTTAGGAAAGGTAGGGGGTGTGTAGACCAAGTGTTTACAGTGAAACATATAGGTGAACAGTATTTGGATAAGGGTAAAGATGTTTTTGTGGCATTTATGGATTTGGAAAAGGCGTATGATAGGGTAGATAGGGGGCAATGTGGCAGATGTTGCAGGTGTATGGAATAGGAGGAAGGTTACTGAAAGCAGTGAAGAGTTTTTATGAGGATAGTGAGGCTCAGGTTAGAGTGTGTAGGAGGGAAGGGGACAATTTCCCAGTAAAAGTGGGCCTTAGACAAGGATGTGTGATGTCACCGTGGTTGTTCAATATATTTATAGATGGGGTTGTAAGAGAAGTGAATGCGAGGGTCTTGGCAAGAGGTGTTTGGCTAAAAGATAAAGAAGCAAATACAAAGTGGGAGTTGTCACAGTTGCTTTTGCTGATGACACTGTGTTTTTGGGAGATTCTGAAGAGAAGCTGCAGAGGTTGGTGGATGAATTTGGTAGGGTGTGTAAAAGAAGAAAATTGAAAGTGAATATAGGAAAGAGTAAGGTGATGAGGATAACAAAAAGAATAGGTGACGAAAGATTGGATATCAGATTGGAGGGAGAGAGTATGGAGGAGGTGAATGTATTCAGATATTTGGGAGTGGACATGTCGGCGGATGGGTCTATGAAGGATGAGGTGAATCATAGAATTGATGAGGGGAAAAGGGTGAGTGGAGCACTTCGGAGTCTGTGGAGACAAAGAACCTTGTCCATGGAAGTAAAGAGGGAATGTATGAGAGTATAGTTATACCAACGCTCTTATATGGGTGTGAAGCATGGGTGATGAATGTTGCAACGAGGAGAAGGCTGGAGGCAGTGGAGATGTCATGTCTGAGGTCAATGTGTGGTGTGAATATAATGCAGAGAATTCGGAGTTTGGAAATTAGGAGGAGGTGCGGGATTACCAAAACGATTGTCCAGAGAGCTGAGGAGGGGTTGTTGAGGTGGTTTGGACATGTAGAGAGAATGGAACGAGACAGAGTGACTTCGAGAGTGTATAAATCTGTAGTGGAGGGAAGGCGGGTAGGGGTCGGCCTAGGAAAGGTTGGAGGGAGGGGTAAAGGAAGTTTTGTGTGCGAGGAGCTTGGACTTCCAGCAAGCATGTGTGAGCGTATTTGATAGGAGTGAATGGAGGCATATGGTTTTAATACTTGACGTGCTGTTGGAGTGTGAGCAAAGTAACATTTATGAAGGGATTCAGGGAAACCGGCAGGCCGGACTTGAGTTCTGGAGATGGGAAGTACACTCTGAAGGAGGGGTGTTAATGTTGCAGTTTTATAACTGTAGTGTAAAGCACCCCTCTGGCAAGACAGTGATGGAGTGAATGATGATGAAAGTTTTTCTTTTTCGGGCCACCCTGCCTTGGTGGGAATCGGCCGATGTGTTAAAAAAAAAAATAAATAAAAAAAAAAAATGAAGACCACCACAAGCAAATTTAAGGTTCTGACATTTTATTAAAATGTTGGGCTTTATAGTATTACCACATTATGTCCATTTTATTGCATGTTTATTTTTTAATTAAACTAAGTATTACCTGTATTTGATTTAGTTGGACTTGAGTCCTGGAAATGGGAAGTACAATGCCTGCACTTTAAAGGAGGGGTCTGAGATAGTGACAGCTGGGAGGGACTTTTCTCAGCTGTAGTATCTGAGCTCCTCTGCAAAGACAGTGATTATGTATGAGTGTGGTGAAAGTGTTGAATGATGATGAAAGTTTTTTCTTTTTGGGGATTTTCTTTCTTTTTGGGTCACCCTGCCTCGGTGGGAGACGGCCGACTTGTTGAAAAAAAAAAATAAAATAAAAATTACCTGTATATATAAAATGGAGCCAATTGTTTCCATAGTGTTCAGATAATGGTTAGTAAAAGTGCTTAATATTTTTCAGGTCCCTTTACCGATGTTGTCACATCCCAGTTGAAGCTCTCCAATCCCACAGATCGGAAAGTATGCTTTAAGGTAAGATTGAGACAGCCCAGTGTATGTTTAGTAACATTATAGCATTACACTAATGATGGATCTTTCTGGGCTAAATTACTTAAGTGAGTAACCTCATGATTTTCAGGGTTTGCTTTGTGGAAAACTCCTGGTAAGAGGTTTGAGTTTTGAAGCTTGACAAAATGTATAGTATAAATTCTCAACAAGTTGGGATTGTGGGGTTTGAGTCTCAGCTCCTGGCTCCACCTCTAAACCACAATTGTTGGCATTATTCGTTCCTGGACTCTTGGGCTCTATCATTCCTACTCTTGAAACTGTGTATCAAGTTTGCCTCTTCCACTTCATCTAGCTCATTCCATTTATTTACCATCCTGAAACTGAAAAAAATATTTTCTACTATTCCTATAGCTTATCTGACTTCAGTTTCCTTTTGTGATCTCTTACCCCTATGCCTCTTATTTGAAAAGAAATAGGTTACAGGAAGAGGGATGAAAGTGGCAAAAATTGGCAGGATACTTCATGGATATATTCAAAAGACATTGTTCATTATACTGTTATTAATAAATGGAATTTAAATGGTCAACAAAGAGTAGTGGGCAGCAAGTGACTAACTTCCTTAAGGTTTGCTATAGTAATAGTAGGAGTGTAAGAAGTAAGATACATGAACCAAGATTAATTGCATGTGCAGGAAGCAATGATACTATAACAGAGACTTAGTTCAACATGAAAGAGAGAAATATGTTCTGAATGCCACATAAAGGCTATAAATTGTTCCACACAGATAGGGTCAATAGGAAGGGTGGTGGAGTGGTAATGTATGTCAGAATTTAAGCTGTTGCATTAGACAGGATATAAAAGTAAGTGCAGACACTGAATCTGTATGGCTACAGTTTTTTGAGGGACTTGAAAAACTAACCTTGAGAATGCAGTAAACTTCTATGGGATGAAATTCATTAGGCATTTAGATTAAAAAATGTGTTAATGTTTTTTAACTTTTTTTTTTAACAATCCAGGATTTTTTTTAATACAGCTTGCGACAGAACCAACTTTAGGAAATAACCTGCTTGACTTGGTTCTTGCCAACAAGGAATCACTAATCAACAATCTTGAGGTTAATGATGAGCTTGGGGGAGAATGATCACAAATCACTTAGTTTCAGTATATCATGGAATTACCTTAACCCTTTCATTGTCCAGACCCCTTGTCTAATAATTGCTCTCACTGTCCAAGAATTCCCCTACCCAAAAAAAAAAAAAAATGATAATCTTTTTCCGAAGGTAATGAAACCAAAAGTACGAAATTTGATGGAAAAATTGATGAAATTATGATTTCATGAATTTTGCTGTCAGCTATAGTCTCTCCTCACTTAGCGACGTACTCGTTTACTGACGCCTCGGACTTATGACGGGCTCTCTGACCAGTATTTGTACCTAAATAATATATATTAGACCTGATTTTCTCAATTTTATTTATTACAGTATACAGTACACTGCTATATAAACATTTAATAAACATAAGAAAGGAGTAACACTGCAGCAGGCCTGTTGGCCCATACTAGGCAGGTCCTTCACAAGTCGTGGACCTGACTTAACTCAGTGAAGACGTGTCTTGTGTGCTCTCTGTGAATCTGAAGATGATGTCCTCTCTTGAGCTACTCTACCAGCAGCTGAAGGAAGAACTGAGGGTAGCTAAGCTTGAGATACAGCGACTGACTGAGGAAAACAAGAGGATTCGTAGTAATCCTCCTGTTGAGAATCCTCAAGCCAAGAAAGGAACCTGGACAGTGGCTGGAACGCATGGGACAAAGTTAAGGATCAAGAGGACGGGTGGAGAGGTAGAAACAACGAAGACCCAGGAGAATGTTGTGGAAACATCGAACCCATTCTCCGTGCTACCCGATGAATGTGAGTCGACTTCTGGGAGCGTCACGACGAATGGCACCAGGGAAGGTAAAAACGTTGTTGGGGACAGCCAGGTTAGGTACATGGATAGGGCCTTCTGTTTGAATGATAGGAGTAGGAGACAGAGGGTTTGCTTTCCTGGGGCTGGGATGGAGGATATTGTTAGCCGTCTGGACGACATCATGAGAGGTAATGGGAGCAATCCTATTATCTGTCTCAGTGCTGGAGGCAACGATGTTGGCAGACGTAGGAGTGAGGACCTGACTAGCAGGTTTAGGTCAGCAATAGACTTAATTAGGAAGAAGGGTGGAAACCCTGTCATGTGGTATTTTGCCAAGGAGAGGAGTTGGAAATGAATGGCTGTCCAGGGCAATTGGTGTCAATTGCTGGCTGGACAAATACTGTAAGGAAAATGCAGTAACATTCATTGACAACTGGGACCTCTTCTATGGCAGAAATGACATGTATGCCAGGGATGGGGTTCACTTATCCAGGTCTGGGGTGGGGGCACTGGCAACTGCAGTGGAGGGAGCTGTTAGGGCTTTAAACTAGAAATAGTTAGTGGTATGGGTTTTGGGGGGAAAACAGTGAAGTCCCAGTGTAGTAATATTATAAGTTCTAGGAGAACTAGTAATAGGCAGAATAAGGTGGATATTTCACCAATTGTTGTAGTGCTAGCAATAAGATGGACGAGTTGAGATTACTTGCTAGTGCTGGTAATATTGATGTTTTTGCAATAACCGAGACGTGGTTTAACCCTTTGGGGGTCCAAGGGGTCTCTCTGAAACTCGTTCTCAGGGTCCACGAATTTAAAAAAAAAAAAAAAAATATTGTTTCTTATGGAATGATAGAGAATCTTTTTCCGATCATAACGCCACAAAAAATATGAAATTTGATCGAAAACTAACGGAATTATGCTATCGCGAAGTTAGCGGTAGCCATGACACTTAGGAATCGGTGATTTCGCCCACTTTGAGCCCTATTTTCGGCACATTCCAATGTTTCAGTCTACTAAAAGTATAGCTATTTCGCTAGAACTCCATTTCTTCTATCGATTGAGTACAAGAAACCGCCTATTTACCAATTTTAACTACCCAAAATAGTAGTTAGAAAATGGCAATTTGGCAAATTTCACACAAATTTCAAACGATGCCAATTTCAAAATAGGGTCCATAATAAACAAGGCAGACATTCCTGGCACTAAAATAACATCTTATCTGTTCATTAGTCACGTCTCCAGGCCCCTCTTGCATTACTTTTGCTTTCCATTTTGAATTTTTATTCTCTCAAAAAATAGAAGATTTACTGTTAAGTATACAACTGCATCACTGTAAAAATGGTATAAATAATATCAGCGCACTTGTGCAAGAATATTAGACTCTCCAGTTGATGTGTATTGGACGCATGGTGTGATTTATTTACTCCTGAACATCGGCCAAAATCGAACATTTTCGCTACTTTGCGCTCAGTTTCAAGGTACTTGTCATCGTGAAACCAGTCAAAATGATCTATTTCTGTAATATATCATCTATTCTATAAAATAAGACTAAGAAAACGAGAATACAAGCATAAATACCATACGAAAATAGACTACAAAGTCGCTGTTTTAAACCAAAAACACGGTCAGAGTTTTTTTTTCCTCATTATGCACTGTGTGGTGCAGGAATTTTTTTATACTGCGCACACTGACCGCACAGACCCATTCTATCACATCTAGGCCTAACAGCCTGTTTCTGCTTGATTTGAGGCGCTAGAATTTAGGCGTACTAGTACGTCAATAACCCCAGTGCGTAAGACGTACTAGTACGACCAAAACCCCGAAAGGGTTAATATGAAAAATCGGGACATGCCTGCTGAATGTCACATCCAGGGTTTTAAATTGTTCCAAGTAGACAGATATCGGGAAGGGGGATGGGGTGGCACTCTTTGTCCGTGATCATTTAAACTGTTGCATAAAAACGGGCATAAAGTCTGAAATAATACATACAGAGTCTGTCTGGATAGAATTTTCAGAGGGGTGTGAAAAATTTATTTTAGGCGTGATATATCGTCCTCCAAACTTAGATAGGGAACAAGGGAGACTACTCTGGGAGGAAATTGTTAAGGCCACAAGGAATGATAACGTAGTAATTCTAGGGGACTTTAACTTTAGTCAAATTGATAGGAATTTCTTGACAGGGAATTTAGAATCTAACGACTTTTTAGAAGTAGTTCAGGATTGTTTTTTGAAGCAGTTTGTGACAGAACCTACAAGGGGAAATAACCTACTTGACTTGGTTCTTGCAAACAAGGAAACCCTTGTTATTAATTTAGAAATTACAGAGGAACTCGGCACAAGCGACCACAAATCAATTACCTTTAACCCTTAAACGGTCCAAACGTAAATATACGTTCTTACCGCTACTGCCCCGAATATTTTGAAAAATAAAATTTTTTTTTTTATAGAAATAAAGAGCACAATTTTCTAAGTGTGATAGGATAAAAAGAAAAAAATTAGGGTCAGTACTTACCGAGATATGACGCTGGAAAGTTGGCACTTGGCGATCACCTGACGGCAACATGGAGCACTGCCGCTTGCAGAAAATCTACATATTTACCGTTTTCTTCCATTTTTTTTTTAATATTGTTGTTTTTTATTGTATTATAACTACAATTTATAGTAAATCTTTTGATTTCAATGTCAATTGTTGTTTATACACCAATATTATATACGAAATTATTATTATACTGACACAAACACACATGTACACATTCTATTATCTACAACTATATACAAGTATTTACATGTCCCACTTATGTTTCTAGAATTCCACAATTGTATGATACTCCATAAAGCATGGATTCATACAGAGTGCCACTCCACACTGGAGACATATGAATTGTGTGTCCTTCCGCTGTTGGGGTCGTTTTGTGGTGGTAGCACACACAACACACTTTTTCTGGGAATGCTTCTTCTTTGGGGTAGGTGGTATAGGTACCAGGTAGTGACAGTTAGGGATGATTCGGTGTTGCACTTCCCCCACTGGCTGTGGTTGTGGTTGGGGGACAAGTCGCTGTTGAGGGGCAGGTACAGGCGTGGTACCATACTTTTTTGCTATCTGTTTTACGATATTCAGGGAGAATTCTGCAAAATGTTGTTGTTTTCCAGTCTTTATTTCGTACATATTGAATGCATTGACCACTGCAATGTCTACAAGGTGGAAAAACAGTTTTATATACCACTTGCGACTCCTACGCACACAGTCAACGAACCCTATCATCATGTCACACTTGTCAACTAGTCTCATATTGTTCGTATAGTCGACGACAACAGCTGGCTTGACAATGCGTTCATTGGTGTCCCTGTTCACTTTGTCTGTTTGTACCATCTCGTTTCTGTGGATGGTTGACAGAAATGTCACGTCCCGTTTGTCATGCCACGTCAGTGCCATGATGTCATTGGCATGAAATGCTTGCACTGCACTGTCAACACTGCCACTGAACCTTGGCATATGTTTTCTATTCCTTCTCACTGTTCCACATACAGTGGTACCCCGGTTTACGATGGTCCCCAAACTCACCCTTTTATGTAAGTTTAATTTTTTAAATGCTTTTGTAAGTGTAATTTTGGTCTAAAAGGACTAGTCTAATTACAACTTTTCTTAAGAGATAAATTCGTTGTAATGGCACTTGAACAGCATTCTGAATGAAAAATATATATAAGGTACCACTGTACAGTGACCCAGTATCGTAATTAACGTTCCAGGAGCTAGTACTTAAAGCGAAGTATGAAATGAACCATTATTTCCCATAAAAAACTGTAAATACAATTAATCCGTTCAAAAAATATTCACATATAAAATAATTAAAACAAGATATATATATACATTTCTTACCTTTATTGAAGAGTTGCAGGCATCTGAAGCTAGGTAATGAGTAATGAAGGTCCTCTTGCATTTCTTCCAAAACAGCCTGTTTCATCCATTAAAACACTTGCTGGGGGGGAATTCTTCAGCCTCTACGAGGATCCCCACTCCCTGCATGCCTGCTACACTCCCTGCATGCCTGCTACACTCCCTGCATGCCTGCTACACTCCCTGCATGCCTGCTACACTCCTGCATGCCTGCTACCTCCATGCCTGCTACACTCCCTGCATGCCTGCTACACTCCCTGCATGCCTGCTACACTCCCTGCATGCCTGCTACACTCCCTGCATGCCTGCTACACTCCCTGCATGCCTGCTACACTCCCTGCATGCCTGCTACACCTGCTTCCTGCATGCCTGCTACACTCCCTGCATGCCTGCTACACTCCCTGCATGCCTGCTAAACTCCCTGCATCAATGCTAAACTCCCTGCATCAATGCTAAACTCCCTGCATCAATGCTAAACTCCCTGCATCAATGCTAAACTCCCTGCATGCCTGCTACACTCCCTGCATGCCTGCTACACTCCCTGCATGCCTGCTACACTCCCTGCATGAATGCTACACTCCCTGCATGAATGCTACACTCCCTGCATGAATGCTACACTCCCTGCATGAATGCTACACTCCCTGCATGAATGCTACACTCCCTGCATGAATGCTACACTCCCTGCATGAATGCTAAACTCCCTGCATGGCTACACCTCATGAATGCTACACTCCCTGCATGAATGCTACACTCCCTGCATGCTGCTACACTCCCTGCATGAATGCTACACTCCCTGCATGAATGCTACACTCCCTGCATGAATGCTAAACTCCCTGCATGAATGCTACACTCCCTGCATGAATGCTACACTCCCTGCATACCTGCTAAACTCCCTGCATGGCTGCTACACTCCCTACATGTATGCTAAACTCCCTGCATGCCTGCTACACTCCCTGCATGAATGCTACACTCCCTCCATGAATGCTACGACAGGGGTGCCACTAGGAAGCTTCTTTGGACCCATGGTAACTTATTTCACAGTGACAATCACTAAAGCACCAAAAAAAAACACCAAATGTAGTGTGAATGTTTGAAAGAGCGCGCTAGGTAATGTTCTCTCAATGGTAAACAACGCTTCACTGGCGGCGTCCCGCGCAGGCGCGGAGCAGGCGGACAGGTCTAATACGTTACGAAACACGAGCGGTTTTACGATTCTCGAAGTCGTAAAAAGCTTACGAAACACGATGTTTACGAAGTAAGAACCTTTCGAAACTTGGGGGTCCACTGTATATCGGTATTGTTCACACGTAAGAAATCAGCGAGCATAGGGCTTGTATACCAGTTGTCTGTGTACAATGTATGGCCCTTGCCAAGGTATGGTTCCATCATCCTGCGAACAACATCACCAGAAATGCCTAACATGCGTCTAGTATCGTCGAGTGTGTTTCTCCCGGTGTATACAATGACATCTAACACAAGACCTGTCTCACAGTCGCACATAACAAAAAGTTTTATACCAAAGCGATTACGTTTACTCGGTATATATTGCTTGAATGACAGGCGTCCCTTGAATAGAATCAAGGACTCGTCGACAACAACGTTCTTGAAGGGATAAAAGTATGCACTGAATTTCTGCTTCAGGTACATAAACACTTCCCGGATTTTGTATAGAAGGTCATTTCTGTTGGGCATATTCCTGTCTGAGAAGTGCAACATTCTTAGCAACAGAATGAATCTGTTGCAGGGAAGCAGGTCACGGAAGATAGGAGTACTGATAAAGTTGTCTGTGGACCAGTAGTTACGTATATTGTTCTTATAGGTATGTGGCATAAGCATGACAGTGGCAAGGAATAAATACATTTCAGCCACTGTTGTATCTTTCCACCTGCGCAGCCGTGACGATTCCCCAACCTCTGCTGTGTTGTCCATGATATAGCGGTAATAATTGTTCGTCTGGGTCACTATCAAGTTCATTATAGGCTCGTCAAAGTATAACTGGAAAAAGTCTAACTCTGTAGAGTCATTTGTTATGGGACATTCTGGCAGGATGCCACTTCCACTCGCATCAAAATCAAAAGGCTGTGGCATGAATACACTTTGTGTCCACTTCCACTCTCGGTCACATGGTGCAGAGTGGACCTGTGGCATGGGGCGTGGGGGAGCAGGTGAGGGGACGGGAGTGGAGGCAGCACATGGCTGAGGGGGTGCCGGGAGGTCCTTTGTCCACCCACCACGCCATGTGGTCCAGGCATCGTGCCACCCACCACTTCTTCCTCCATCCCTGCATATTCACCTTCATGATCACTATCACTATCAGTGGCCGGGGTTTTGGATCGTGACCTGCCACGACCCTTGGGGACTGCATATGGCACACTGCCTGAACGTAGGCCAAGACGCCTAAAAGTACGCTTCACAGGTGAATAATGAACATCACTATCACTAGACGAATCATCCAATGGCATAAAATCAATTTCATCGTCACTTACATCACTTTCACTATCACTAAAACACCGGGAAAATGATAGTTTCCTCTTGCGTAGTTGCCTATGGGAAACACTGGCCACCCCAGAAGTGCTTGGCCTAGGGTCTGGAGTGGCCACACTGGCTACCCCAGAGGTGCTTGGCCCAGGGTCTGGTGTGGCCACAGTGGCCACCCCAAAGGTGATGGGCTGAGGGTCATCTGGGTTATCGTCGATATTTTCACTAAATCCTTGATTATTAGTGGCCACATCGGTGTCAAATCCACTAATATCACGTTGTATATCACTTTCCTCGCATAGTAGAGTGTTAATACGACGAGGCGTGAGTGAATCACGAGGATGTGCCATGATGTTGACCCAGGATGGAGCTGAATGTAACTGGTCCTACCATGCGGTACCCAGGCGGCCAGGATTTTTTTAACCCGGCGCACACTGAGTGCGCAGACCCATTCTCTCATGTCTAGGCGACTCAGGCCTATCGCGCCAATTTTGAAGGAATGAAAAATAAAACTTAAATATACGTTTGGGGCAGTAGCGGTAAGAACGTATATTTACGTTTGGACCGTTTAAGGGTTAACATTGAATGGATGTATGACAGTAGTGATAATTCAGTAATGGTCCCTGACTTTCGCTTAACAGATAACAATGGGCTTAGAGAACACTTATCAACTGTGGACTGGGGTGACGAAGAGAGGTATCAATATGACAGTTTTCTTAACACTATACAGGCTGCCCAAAGAACATTTATCCCGTATAAAGAAATTATATCAAGTAGAAATGACCCAAAATGGATGAATAATAGGCTTAAGTATCTTTTAGGGCAGAAGAAAGGAATTTATAGGCGCATAAAAAGAGGTGAGGGTCATCTTATAAATCATTATACTGACATTAAGAGGGACGTTAAAAAGGGGATAAGAAAAGCTAAACGGGATTATGAAATAAAAGTTGTTAGGGATTCAAAAACTAACCCAAAAAGTTTTTTCCAGGTTTATAGAACAAAAGTTAGAGGTAAGATAGGTCCCCTTAAAAATAACTCTGGACATCTTATTGCTCTATTTTTAATAATTATTTTCTCTCAGTTTTCACACAGGAAGACACTAATAATATCCCAGTAATTAATTTTTATAGTGGTCCTGAAAAAGATAAATTATGTAATATCACAGTCACTAGCGAAATGGTTATGAAACAAGTAGACCGACTGAAACAAAATAAATCGCCGGGTCCTGATGAGCTTTTTTCAAGGGCTCTTAAGGAATGCAAAATGGAACTCTGTGAACCATTAAGTAACATTTTTAATTATCTCTTCAAACAGGTGTAGTGTCTGATATATGGAAGATGGCTAATGTAATTCCTATTTTTAAAGCAGGGGACAAGTCACTACCGTCAAATTACCGCCCAATAAGCCTGACCTAAATTGTAGGCAAATTACTAGAGTCAATTATAGCTGATATTATAAGAAACCATCTCGATAAACATAATTTGATTAACGATACTCAGCGTGGATTCACAAGGGGCCGTTTCTGCCTAACTAATTTATTAACTTTCTTCGGTAAAGCTTTTGAGGCTGTTGATCACGATAAAGAATTCGATATTGTTTATTTAGACTTTAGTAAGGCTTTTGATAGAGTACCACACCAGAGACTTAAAGAAAGTGGCAGCTCATGGCATTGGGGGAAAAGTGCTGTCATGGATCGAGTCATGGCTCACCAATAGGAAGCAGAGAGTGTGGTTAAATGGGGTTAAATCCGAGTGGGGATCTGTAACAAGTGGTGTTCCACAGGGATCAGTCTTGGGCCCGTTGTTGTTTATAATATATATCAATGACCTTGATGAGGGAATTACTAGTGATATGAGCAAATTCGCTGACGACACGAAGATAGATAGGATAATTTATTCAAACGTAGATGTCAGGGAACTTCAGGAGGATTTAGACAAACTCAATTCGTGGTCAGAAAAGTGGCAGATGCAGTTCAATGTAGATAAATGCAAGGGTCAGAAGCTCGGGAGTGTCCATAAGCCAAGCACTTATAAGTTGAATGGCGTAGAACTTAGCTATACAGATTGCGAGAAGGACTTGGCGGTTATGGTAAGCAGCAACCTTAACCCTTTGGGGGTCGACAGGCCTTCTCAGGAAAGTGTTCCTGGGGTCGAAATTTTTTTGGAAAAAAAAAAATTATTTTTTTCTTACGAAATGATAGAGAATCTTTTTCCGATCATAACGCCACCAAAATTATGAAATTTGATCGAAAACTAACGGAATTATGCTTTCGCGAAGTTAGCGGCAGCCATGACACTTACGCATCGGCGATTTTGCCCACTTTGAGCCCTATTTTCGACAAATTCCAATGTGTCAGTCTCCTAAAATTATAGCTATTTCGCTAGATCTCCATTTTGTCTATCGATTGCGTACATGAAACCGCCTATTTACCAATTTCATCTACCCAAAATAGTGGTCAGAAAATGGAAATTTTCCAATTTCACACAAATTTCAAACGATGCCAATTTCAAAATAGGGTCTAGAGTAAACAAGGCAGACATTCCTGGCACTAAAATAACATGTTCTCTGTTCATTAGTCACGTCTCCAGGCCCCTGTTCCTTTACTTTTGCTTTTCATTTTGAATTTTTATTCTCACAAAAAATAGAAGATTTACTGTTATGTATATAACTGCATCATTGTAAAAATGGTATAAATAATATCAGAGCACTTGTGCATGAATATAAGACTCACCAGTGTATGTGTATTGGAGGCATGGTGTGATTTGTTTACTCTTGAACATCGTCAAAAATCGAACATTTTCACTACTTTGAGCTCAATTTCAAGGTACTTGTCATTGTCATACCAATCAAAATCATCTCTATTTCTGTAATATATCTTCCATTCTATCAAATGAGACCAAGAAAACGAGAATACATCAATAAAAACTATACGAAAATCGACTGCAAAGTCGCTGTTTTAATCGAAAAAAACGGTCAGAGTTTTTTTTCACTCATTATGCAGTGTGTACTGCAGGATTTTTTTTATACTGCGCACACTGACCACACAGACCCATTCTTTCATATGTATGCCTACCAGACGTTTTCTGCTTAAATTGAGGCCGCTAGAATTTGGGCGTACTAGTACGGCACCAACCCCTGCTCGTAAAACGTACTAGTACGGCACCGACCCCCAAAGGGTTAAACCAAGACAGCTGTGCCTAAGCGTACGTAATAAGGCTAACAGATTACTGGGATTTATATCAAGAAGTGTAAGCAACAGAAGTCCAGAGGTTATATTACAGCTTTATACATCGTTAGTAAGGCCTCACCTTGATTACGCAGCTCAGTTCTGGTCTCCATATTACAGAATGCACATTAATTTGTTAGAAAACATTCAGCGTAGAATGACTAAATTAATACATAACATTAGAAATCTTCCCTATGAAGAAAGATTGAAGACCCTAAAATTACATTCACTTGTAAGACATAGAATGAGGGGAGACATGATCGAGGTATACAAGTGGAAAATGGGTATTAACAAAGGGGATATAAATAAGGTCTTGAGGATATCTCTCCAAGAGAGAACCTGCAATAATGGATTCAAGTTAGACAAGTTTAGATTTAGAAAGGATATAGGAAAGTATTGGTTTGGAAATAGGGTAGTTGATGAGTGGAACAGTCTGCCTAGTAGGGTTATTGAAGCTAGGACCTTGGGTAGTTTCAAATTTAGGTTGGATAAATTCATGAGTGAGAGGGGTTGGATTTGAGTGGGACTCGCACATGAGTGAATAGAATTGTCAAAGCTTATTTCTTGGGTAGCATTGAAAATTGGGTTGAGCAAATATTCTGTTAGTGGGACGGATTGTGAAGGACTTGCCTAGTATGGGCCAACAGGCCTGCTGCAGTGTTCCTCCTTTCTTATGTTCTTATGTTCTTAAGTGAATGTAATTTAAGGGTCTTCAATCTTTCTTCGTAAGGAAGATTTCTAATGCTATTTATTAATTTAGTCATTCTACGCTGAATGTTTTCTAACGAATTTATGTCCATTCTGTAATATGGAGACCAGAACTGAGCTGCATAATCTAGGTGGGGCCTTACTAATGATGTATAAAGCTGTAATATAACCTCTGGACTTCTGTTGCTAACACTTCTTGATATAAATCCCAGTAATCTATTTGCCTTATTACGTACGCTTAGGCATTGCTGTCTTGGTTTAAGGTTGCTGCTTACCATCACCCCAAGTCCTTCTCGCAATCTGTATGGCTAAGTTCTACGTTATTTAACTTATAAGTGCTTTTATCTGCATTGAACTGCATCTGCATTGAACTGCATCTTATGTTCTCATAAGAAAGGAGGAACACTGCAGTAGGCCTGATGGCCTATACTTGGCAGGTCCTTCACAAATCCAACCCACTAACAGAATAAACGTTACCCAAGCAATAAGCTTTTATAATTCTATTTACTTACATGCAAGTCCCACTCAAATCCAACCCCTCTCACTCATGTATTTATCCAACCTAAATTTGAAATTACTCAAGGTTTTAGCTTCGATAGGATCTTGGGTAGCTTTAAAAAGAGATTGGACAAATGTGGAGGGAGGCCTGTATAGTATGCTCCTCGTTTAGCGACGAATTCGCTTACCGACGGTGTCTTGGGTCTCTATCTCCGTCGTTAAGTGAGGAAAGACTGTATTTACACATTGTTGATTTTACCCACTTTGAGTCCTATATAAGGCCAATTACAGTGTTCCAGTTTACCAAATTCTTAGCTATTTTGCTAGTATGTCTTCCATTTTATCACTTGAGCACAAGAAATCACAAAGTCGACTATTTCAACTACCCAGTTAAAGTGATCAGAAAGTGGTAATTTGGCAAATTTCACGCAAATTTCAAAATATTTGAGTTTCAGAATAGGGTCTAGAATAAACAATGCATGCATTCCTGGCACTAAAATATTATCTAGGTTCATTAGTTACCTTCCCAGGTTTTACACATGAATTCCATTTTGATTTTTGATTCAAAGAAATTTTTATTCACACCCAAAAATAGAAGATTTACTGTTATGCAATATTGTAATAGTTATATACAGTGGAACCCTGGTTAACGAACACCCCGGAAATCTTGCAATTATGTAAGTATAATATTGTAAGTGCTTGTGGAAGTGTATTTTTGGGGGTCTGAAATAGACTAACGTAAATGACATTTTTTCTTAAGGAAGTAAATTCGTTCGATAATGGCACTTGAGCAGGCTTCTGCAATGAATTTTTTTCGTTAACCGGGCTTCCACTGTAAATAATATCAGCATATTAGACCCACCAGTTGGATGTGTATTGGACAAGTGACATGATTTGTTTGCTCCTGAATTTCGGCAAAAATTGAACATTTCCGCTACTTTGAGCTCATTTCAAGCTTTTTTCAGTCCTGAAACCAATGAAAATCATCTCTATTTCTGTAATATATCTTTCATTCTATCAAATGAGACCAAGAAACTGAGAATACAACATCGATGACTGCCGCTCACTAGGTAATATTATTTTTACTTCTACAGGTATCCCTCAACTTTCGCGTTTTCTACTTTCGCGGGCTTCACACATTCGCGAATTCCCGGCCGCCAAATTCCCACCCACCAAATCATATTTAAGTTTCCCGCCACCCGAGCGTCCCTACTACCTTCCCTCGGACCCGGCAGCCAGCCCCCACACCACTCACTCACTGAGTGTTTTCTTCATTCATTATTTGTTATTAAACTACAGTATAACATGTATGTAGTACTATATAGATCAATATTTTACTATGTTTTCATGCGTTTTATGATTGCTCATGGTTCAATAAGTTAAGGAAGCAGTAAGTAATGAATGTACTAAATAAAGGTTATCTATCTATTACATTTATTCCAAATTGATATCAGAAACATGATAAATATCCTAGAACTGTAATAAAGATGCTGAAATGAATAATATATGCCATATTATATGAGGGGTAACAGAGCAGGCAGACCGCCACCATATATGAGATGTTTACATCAGGGTAAACATGCCTAAATCACTCTTGTCGTAAGAACAAATGCAAAAATAGCATTTATTGTTTTTAGAATAATAATAATTTATAATAATTGATCTGGAGCACTTTAAATGTTATCAGTATTTGGTAGCTGACATTTAGAGCACTCCACAGCAATTATTATTAATTATTATTATAATTATTATTAATATTAATATTATTATTTTCTTACAATATATTGTAGGGAAATAATAATAATAATAATAATAATTGCTGTGGAGTGCTCTAAATGTCAGCTACCAAATACTGATAACATTTAAAATGTTATCAGTATTTGGTAGCTGACATTTAGAGCACTCCACAGCAATTATTATTAATTATTATTATAATTATTATTATTTCCCTACTAGTAGGGAAATAATAATTATTATAATTATTAATATTAATATTATTATTTTCTTACAATATATTGTAGGGAAATAATAATAATAATAATAATTGCTGTGGAGTGCTCTAAATGTCAACTACCAAATACTGATAACATTTAAAGTGCTCCAGATCAATTATTATAAATTATTATTATTCTAAAAACAATAAATGCTATTTTTGCCTTTGTTCTTACGACAAGAGTGATTTAGGCATGTTTACCCTGATGTAAACATCTCATATAGGTGGCGTGCCTGCTCTGTTACCTCATATAATATGGCATAATTATTCATTTCAGCATCTTATTACAGTTCTAGGGTATTTATCATGTTTCTGATATCAATTTGGAATAAATGTAATAGATAGATAACCTTTATTACTAATATTAGTGTAATTACACAACATTTTATTAGCACTAAGGCTAACATCCATCAACTATGACGACTCACCAGACACTTAATGTTACTGCGCCTCTCCCTCCCTCCAATAGCTCCTCCCACTTCGTAACAATGTTAGATGGTGAATTTAATGTATTTTTCTGTAAGCTTAACTCGTTGTATGTGTATTTTACTTTTTTATTGTTTTCTGTAATATATGAGTTATGCAAATTAAAATAAAGTTATGAAGTTGGTTTCATTTTTTGTTCTAATGTATACATATTTAATTCAACATTTGGCATCATTACAAAGTGGGCGAGCTACAGCAGAGGGAGAAGCAGTGTCAGTAACTTGATTCCCCATGACACTTCACAACACTATAAAATACAGGGTACCGATTAGATTTTTCATTCAGAATGCTGTTCAAGTGCCATTACCAGATTTCCATAAGAAATGATGTATGATAGTCCTTTAGGCCCAATTACACTTACAAAAACATTTAAAATAAACTTACATGGTGTTTGGGACCATCAGTACCACTGTACATTGTATATATACTATTACAGCCTCTCAACCAGTCATGTCAAATAACATGTATATAGTACATTATTTTAAGATGTTTATATGTGTTTATGATTGTTCATGGTTCAATAGGTTAAGGAAGCAGTATTGCATTATATTTCCCTACAATATATTGGGGCACCAAACATTCGCGATTTTTCAACATTCACGAGGCTCTTGATCCCCTAACCGTCGCGAATGTTGAGGGATACCTGTATTCAATTTTTTAATTTTTTTCTAATACAGTGGACCCCCAGATTATGTAATTAATCCATTCCAGAGGGCGCTACTTAAACCAAATATTACTTAATCCGAATCTATTTTCTCCATAAGAAATAATGGAAATTCAATTAATCCGTCCCAGACACCCAAAAGTATTAAAATAAATTTTGTTTCAACATTAAATTACACAGAAAATAATGAGATATAAATTACCACAAATAAATAAAACAGTAATAACTTAACACTTACCTTTATGAAGAGTTGTTGATGTGTAGAAGATGGAAGGAGGGGAGAGGAAGTAGTAGTAGGTGCTAGTGTTTGGAAGGGGAATCCCTTTCCATTAACACTTCAGGTACCAAGTTCTTTTCCGGGGTTACTTCTCTTCTTTTTCTTTTAATGCCACTAGGACCAGGTTGAGAGTCACTGGACCCCTCTCTGACAAAAAATCTGTCCAGGGAGCTCAGTGTCTGGCATTTCTTTAAAACTTCCCTGAAATGGAACACCACATTGTCATTGCACATGTTGCCAGCATGGCCTGCAACAGCTTTGTTAGGGTGATAATCATCCATAAATCTTTGTACATTAGTCCATTGGGCACAAATCTCCTTAATCTTTGAAGAAGGCAATGTCTTCCATCTCTTTTCCTCCTCCTCCTCCTCCTCTGGACCATTTTCCTGAACTGTGGTCTGTTGCCGTTGCAGATGAAGCTCTTGCAGATCTACAGTGGTTATCTCTTCATTGTCGTCCTCCACCAACTCTTCCACATCCTCGCTACTAACCTCCAACCCCAGGGACTTCCCCAGTGCCACAATTTCTTCCACAACAGGCTCAGGGTCAGGGTCCTGAGGCTCAGGCCCAAAACCTTCAAAATCCCTCTCTGGGACAGTCTGGCCACAATTTTCTCCAAGCAGAGTTCAAAGTCCTGGAAGTCACTTCCTCCCAAGCCTTACCTATAATGTTTATGCAATGGAGGATAGTGAAGTGATCTTTCCAAAACTCTTTTAGGGTTAATTTAGTGTCCGAGGTTATGTCAAAGCATCTTTGAAACATTGCTTTGGTGTAGAGATTTTTGAAGTTTGAAATGACCTGCTGATCCATGGGCGGGAGGAGAGGAGTGGTATTAGGGGGCAAGAACTTCACCGTGATAAACTTAGTCCTCCACAATTTGCTCTTCCAAGAGGATGAGAAGGAGCATTGTCCATTACCAGGAGGCACTTGAGGCCCAATTTATTTTCCATGAGATATTTCTTCACACTAGGGCCAAACACTTCATTGAACCAATCAAGGAAAATTTTCCTCATGACCCATGCCTTACTGTTAGCCTTCCACATCACACAAATTAGCCTTGGCGACACTGCATTTCTTGAACACACTGGGATTTTAAGAGTGATGCACGAGTAAAGGCTTCACTTTGAAATCCCCACTATCATTAATACACAACATAAGAGTTAGCCTGTCTTTCATAGGCTTGTGTCCTGGCAGTGCCTTTTCCTCCTGTGTAATGTAGGTCCTGTTTGGCATTTTTTCCAAAACAGGCCTGTTTCGTCACAATTAAACACTTGTTGGGGTTTAATTCCTTCAGCCTCTACATAGCTTTTAAATTCATGCATGTATTTTTCAGCCGCACATTTGTCTGAACTGGCTGCCTCACTATGTCTTATCACACTATGTATGCCACTACGCTTCTTAAATCTGTCAAACCAGCCTTTGCTGGCTTTAACCCTTTGACTGTCGCAACCCTCAATCCTGAGTGCTCTCCTGTTGTCGCAAAATATTTGAAAAAAAAAAAATGATTTTTTCTTATCAAAATGTTAAGATTATTTTTCTGATTGTTTTTATCCTAAAAACAGATTTTTGCACTCAATACTTAGAGATATGGAGGCATAAAGTTGGCAGAAAATGAGCCGTGTATGGCAACAGCGGCGAATGCCGCTCACTCAGTAAACATTTGTTTACTTCCATTCGTAGATTTCTTGTTTTTTTCACTATTTTCTTTTTTTTTACGTAACTTATGTGGCCTGTGAGACCAAGGTAAGGTGCAGTGTATATATATATATATACACTCGTATGCAACACAATAATAGCATAAACATTAGTATACCTGGAGAGAGTTCCAGGGGTCAACGCCCCTGCGGCCCGATCTGTGACCAGGCCTCATGTTGGATCAGAGCCTGATCAACCAGGCTTTTACTGCTGGCCGCACGCAGTCAAACGTACGAACCACAGCCTGGCTGGTTAGGTACCGACTTTAGGTGCCTGTCTAGTGCCTGCTTGAAGACAGCCAGGGGTTTGTTGGTAATCCCCCTGATGTATGCTGGGAGGCAGTTGAACAGTCTTGAGCCCCTGACACTTTTTGTGTTGTCTCTCAACGTGCTAGTGGCACCCCTGCTTTTCATTGGGAGTATGTTACATTGCCTGCCGAGTCTTTTGCTTTCGTAGGGAGTGACTCGTGTGCAAGTTTGGTACTAATCCCTCGAGAATTTTCCATGTGTATATAATAATGTATCTCTCCCGCCTGCGTTCTAGGGAGTACAGGTTTAGGAACTTCAAGTGTTCCCAGTAATTGAGGTGGTTTATCGCAGTTATGTGTGCCGTGAAGGTTCTCTGCACATTTTCTAGGTCAGCAATTTCACCTGCCTTGAAAGGTGCAGTTAGTGTTCAGCAATATTCCAGCCTAGATAGAACAAGTGACCTGAAAAGTGTCAACATGGGCTTGGTATCCCTGGTTTTGAATGTTCTCATTATCCATCCTGTCATTTTTGTAGCAGATGCGATTGCTACGATGTTATTGTCCTTGAAGTGAGATCCTCTGTCATGATCACTCCCAGGTCTTTTACATTAGTTTTTTGCTCTATTGTGTGGTTGGAATTTGTTTTGTTTACAAAACTTGTTTACACAAACAAACAATAAAAAAAATGTTCATTACTATTGTTCTATAATATATATACAAATGTACACTCACTGGACACTTTCCTAGAACTCCTGCAGCTTGTGGAATTCTTTGAAACATGGGTATATGCACAGTGGAGTTTTACACTCCTCACACATAAAACGAGTGTCTCTGCATTTTTGTGGGCATTTTGTTATATGTTTACAGACAAAACACCTCTTCTGAGCATTTTTCTTGAGAGTAGTCGCAGGCAGTTGTATGGGGTAGTGATCACCAGGCCTCAGACGAGAGGGCATGTGTTGATAATTTCGTGGGCGCTGGTCTATTGCAGGTGTTGTTCCTTGGTACTTGAATATTATTTGTCTGATGACTGACAAACAAAATTCACCATATTTGGGTTTGTTGTTGGTCTTCAACTTGTACATGTTATAAGCATTCAGCATGGAAATGTCAAGAAGATGGAAAAAGTTTTATGTACCACTTATAACTTTTGCGGACACAATCAGCAAACCCAATCTGCATGTCACATTTGTCCACTAAGCGCATATTGAGGTAGTAGTCCATCACAGCTGCAGGTTTTAGAATGGGTTCATTGGTCTCTATTCTGCCTTCCACTGTCTACCATTTCGTGTCTGAACTGATGTCAACAATGTGACATCACGTTTGTCTTGCCACCGAAATGCCATGATGTCATTGGCAGCAAACACCTGCACTTCACCTCTACGACTGCCAGCGTCGAACCTAGGCATATGTTTACGATTTGCATGCAATGTGCCACACACGTCTGTCTTGTTCACTCGCAAGAAATCACTGAGTAAAGGGCTTGTGTACCAGTTATCAGTATACATAAATATATGCCCCTTACCAAGATATGGTTCCATCATTGTTCTAACCACATCACCAGAGATACCCAATAACTTCCTGGTATCTTGCAATGTATTACTGCCAGTGTACACAATTATATCCAAAACCAGACCACTTTTGCAATCACATATGTAGTACAAATAACTTTATACCAAAGCGTTTCCTCTTGGTTGGTATATACTGCTTGAACGGCAGTCTGCCTTTGAACAAAATAAAAAACTCATCAATAACAAGCTTCCTGAAGGGATAAAAATACATACAGCACTTTTGTTTCATGTACATAAACACATTCCTGATCTTGTATAACCTGTCGTTTCTGTCAGGCCTGGTTTTGTCTGAGAAGGATAGCTTACGTAACAGTATCAAAAATCGATTCACTGGTATAATATCACTAAAACCTAGGGTTGAAATCAGGCATTCAAAGTCATGGGGATTGGGAACAAAATTGTCACCTTGCTGCTAATCCCAGATGCGGTCTGCTGGTGGGTACTGGATATTGACAGGTGGTTGTGGTTGAGGGTGGTTGTGGCTGTGCTGAGTTAGCAGCGTGGGTAGCAGCGTGGCTCGCTCCTGTTGCCACATGACTCGTGCCACCGCCAACACCACCACCACCACTACCACCTACTACCCCACGCACATTACGCATCCCCATTGTCACAATATCATCATCATCACTATCAATTCGTGGTGTAGGGCGAAGAGATGTACTCCGAGATTTACTCCTTTTCCTTGGAATAGCATATGGCACACTACCAGAATGCATGTAGCGTCGTACATACTGCCGCTTCACTGGAGAATACTCTCCCTCACTGTCGCCACTAGAACTGCTTTCAATAACTTTGAAATCACTGTCATTATCACTTACACTGCTCACATCAGAGTCCTGTACACGGTGAAATAGTTTCCTCTTTCGTCCTGGTACAGGTGAACGTGAATGAGACGGCCCAGCACCAGATGTAGAAGGCTGTGTGTCATCTGGGTTTTCATCACTAATTATGTTATTCTGGGCACTGCTTTCGGTTATACCCTCCTGAAAACCATGGAATTCACTTTCACTGGCACTTCCATTACTGTTTGAACTATCACTTGGGAAGAGAAGGCCTCCAATTCGCCGGGGAGTGAGGTACTTCTTACCGCGACGCATGGTGAACAATGACTACAAACATGGTGCTCCCACAATGCACCACTGAGTCCCCGATTTTTTTCATACTGCGCACACCCACCACACAGACCCATTCTCTCACATGTAGACCTACCAGCTTTCTCCCGCTTCATTTGAAGCTGCTAGAATTTACGCATTTAAATACGTCCGAAACAGTGGCTCGTAAGACGTATATATACGACCGAAACAATCAAAGGGTTAAATTCGCTCACTTCAGCACTCGTTGCAGGCATTTTCTTGACGAGATCATCATGCAACTGCCTTGCATTTTCAGATATTATTGCCTGCGTAACACTATCTTCTGCTAATTCTTTCTCGTTGATCCACACCAACAACAAAGTTTCCACATCTTCCAGTACTTGCGATCTCTGTTTTGTGATCATATTTGCACCTTTCGCAACAACAGCTTCCTTGATTTTATTTCCCTTGGCCACGATGGTAGCGATGGTTGTATAGGGTTTGCCATACAGCCTGGCCAGCTCAGCCACACATACTCCAATTTCATATTTTGCTATTATCTTTTTTTTTAGTTCTACCGTATTTCTGAGCCTCTTTACCACAGGGCTGGCACTAGGAGCTTTCTTTGGGCCTATGGTGGCTTATTTAGCAGTTGCAAGCACTAAAAACACTGGAATAATGACAAAATGTATGATATGCATGCGTGGGTGGTGGTCACTCACTGGTAAACAATGGCACACTGACTCTGGATGGAGTGCTGGGCCGTCCGGGCCATGTGTACGCGTCCAGGACGAATTACTTATTCCGAGCGGATCAACTTATACCGAACCAATATTTTTACGGAAAAAGGTAATTTATTTAGATTTTTACGTAATCCGACGCCTACTTAATCCTGGGGTCCACTGTACAGTGGTACCTCGAGTTTCGAACTTAATCTGTTCCAGGAGCTAGTTCTAAAGTTGAAGCAATATTTTCCATAAGAAATAATGTAAATCCAATTAATCCGTTTCAGACCCACAAAAATATTCACAAAAAATACACTTTTTTAAAGAATAACTATAGTTTAACATACAACAAATATAAATACATATACAGGTCTCCCTCCACATTCGCGAGGGTTGGGGGATCAAGAACCTCGTGAATGTTGAAAATTCGCGAATGTTTGGTGCGCAAATATATTGTAGGGAAATATAATAATAGCAATTACTTAGCCTAACAATAGTGCTTCCTTAACCTGTTGAACCATGAACAATCATAACTCATGAAAACATCGTAAAATATTGTATACGTATACATGTTATGGTTTAATAACAAATACAGTGGAACCTCTGCTTAGCCCTTTGGGGGTCGACAGGCCTTCTGAGGAAAGTGTTCCTGGGGTCGAAAAATATTTGGAAAAAAAAAATTATTTTTGCTTATGAAATGAGTTTTTTTTTCTGAATCTAAATAGCTAAACAAAACATTTTTGCGATCAATACTTACGGAGATATGGAGGCTTCAAGTTGAGCCAAAATGATCCGGTGACAGCAACATCGGCGACTTCCGGTTGGCCGGTAATTTTTTTTTTTTTTTTTTTATGAAATTTAATTTTTTTTTTTCAAATAACTTTTATGGACTGTGAGACCAATATAAGGGCTGTTTTTCAAATATTCACTCGCTATTTCTTATAAAATAGTGCCACAAAGTTTGTTATCACTAGTTTTACAAAACATATTTACAACAATGTACAATTATGTTTATAACTATTGTTCAATCATATATATACACATATTGAGTCACTGCAGATGTTTCTAGAAGTTCTGCAGCCTGTGGAAGTCTCTGAAACATGGTTCCATGCACAATGGTGTTTCACATTCCACACACATAAAATGAGTGTCTTTGCGTTGCTGTGGGCGTCTTTTTGTATGTGCACACACATAACACCTCTTCTGAGAATTTTTCTTGCAAGCAGTAGCAGGCAGTTTTGTTAGGAAGTGTTCACCACCGAGCCTCAGACGAGAGGGTAGTTGTTGGTAATTTCGTGGGCGGTTTTCTATTGCAGGTGGTGTTTCTTGGTACTTGGTGATTATTTGCCTGATAACAGACAAACAAAATTCGCCATATGGTGGTTTGTTTCTGGTCTTCAACTTATAAACATTATAAGCATTGAGCATGGAAATGTCCAGAATGTGAAAAGTGTTTTATGTACCACTTATAACTCTTTCTAACACAATCAGCAAACCCAATCTGCATGTCACATTTGTCCACTGAACGCATATTGAGAGTGTAGTCCATCACAGCTGCAGGTTTTAGAATGGATTCATCGGTCTATCTATTCACTCTGCCACTGTCTGCCATTTCATTAGGGTGAATTGATGACAACAGTGTGACATCTCGTTTGTCATGCCACCGAAATGCCATGATATCATTGGCAGCAAACGCCTGCACCTCACCTGTACGAGTGCCTGCACTGAACCTAGGCATATGCTTACGATTTGCACGCACTGTACCGCACACATCTGTCAAGTTCACTCGTAAAAAATCACTGAGAGAGGGGCTTGTGTACCAGTTATCAGTATATAATATATGCCCCTTGCCAAGATATGGTTCCATCATTGTTCTAACCACATCACCAAAGATACCCAGTAACTTCCTGGTATCTTTCAATGTATTACTTCCAGTGTACACAATAATATCCAATACAAGACCACTGTAGCAATCACAAAGCACAAACAACTTTATACCAAAGTGTTTCCTCTTGCTTGGTATATACTGCTTGAATGACAGTCTACCTTTGAGCAGAATCAGTGACTCGTCAATAACAAGCTTCCTGAAGGGATAAAAATACATCTTGAACTTCTCTTTCAGATACAGAAACACATTCCTAATCTTATATAACCTGTCGGTTCTGTCAGGCCTGGTTTTGTCTGAAAAATGCAACATGTGTAGAAGTAGCACAAATCGATTCACTGGTATAATATCACTGAAAGCTGGTGTTGCAATCAATCTGTCTGTTGACCAATATGATTTGATACGGTGCTTTATAGACATGCGGCATAAGCATTATTGTGGCAAAGAAAAGATACATCTCTGCCACAGTTGTCTCCTTCCACTGGTGTAGACGTGATTTTGGTGAAAGAATCGTGTTTGCCATTGTGTAATCGAAGTATCTGTTGCTTTCTCTGATAATAATGTCTATCAAGGGTTCGTCAAAGAATAACTGGAAACATTCCAGTTCAGTGGCAGTGTTTCCAAGTGGACAAGGTGGGCGTAATCCACTGTGACTTTCATCAAACTGATGGGGATTAGGAATAAAATTTTCAGCTTCCTGCCAATCCCAGGTGCGGTCTGTTGGTGGGTACTGGATATTTACAGGTGGTTGTGGGGGTTGTGGAAATGGAGGTTGTAGCTGTGGGGGTTGGTGGGTGGGTGAGGGTTGCCTTTGTTGTAACTGAGTTGAGTCAGCGGCGTGGGTGCCAGCATGGTCCACTTCTGGTGCCTCGTGCGCCGCACCACCACCACCAGTTGCATGCACATTTCTCATACCAATTGCAACGCTGTCATCATCATTTTCACTATCACTTCCTGTTGTACGCCCACGGGATGTACTCCGAGATGTACTCCTAACCCTTGGAAGAGCATATGGCACACTACCAGAGCGCATATACCGTCGTATATACTGACGCTTCACTGGTGAATATTCCTCTTCACTCGCGCTACTGGAACTATTTCGAAGGGCTTGGAGTTCATAGTCACTATCAGTATCATCACTATTGATCACATCTGAGTCTGGGACATTATAAAATAGGAGTTTCCGCCTTCGTTCTGGTACAACTGGCCGTGAACAAGACGCCACAGCACCAGAGGTGGACGGCTGTGGGTCGTCTGGGTTTTCCTCACTTATATTGGTATTATGGTCACTAGTTTCGGTCACAACCGCCTCAAAACCTTGAAAGTCACCTTCACTAACATCCCCATCACTGTTAGAACTGTCACTGATGGATAAAAGTGTCCCAATTCGCCGAGGAGTAAGGTGTTTCTTTCGGCGAGGCATGGGGAGAAGGTGTACTGAAATGGTGTTCCCACAATGCACCACTGGGTGCCCGATTTTTTTCCTACTGCGCACACTGACCGCGCAGACCTATTCTCTCATCCCTAGGCCTACCAGCTGTTTCCCGCTTAATTTGAAGCCGCTAGAATTTACGTGTACTTGTACGGCACCAACCCCTGCTCGTAAAACGTACTAGTACGGCACTGACCCCGAAAGGGTTAATATAGGGTGCAAGGTGAATAGTAAGGAAGGAAGTAGGTATCAAAGTGTGGTAGGTATGTAACTCCCATCTGGCTACCCCACCCACACATTATATACTAGGCATTTAAAGTGCCCTAGACCAATTAAATGCATATACAGTACACTCATTACTTGCCTTAAAATATTTTTAGTCTTAATGTAGAGTGAGAGGTGAGTAAACAAGATTAAATGAATAAACAAGAGAAAGAGAGATTGAGAGTGTAGGAGGTTCGAATGGGTTTTGTTCACTCATCAAGCCGACTGGGAAAAAACATCTCATATTTGTTAATTTATATGTTTATATGTTACGTAGCATGTTTATTATATAATTTTGAAAAATATCATAGATGGATTAAGCAAAATGTCTATAATGCTTTATATGACATTTATGCGCCTTGGAGTGATTATCATTATTAATATGGCATCTTCAAGACTAATAACACACTCTTAGTGTTCAGTGACAAAGTGTAGCATTAAGAGTGTAGCAATTAAGCGTAAACTGCTCTACCTATCTTCTGCAAGGTATGTAAATGGTGTACATACATCAGTTCATTTGTTCATTAAACATAAGCCGCTCTCCCTATCTTCTGCAAGGTATGTAAATGGTGTACATACACCAGTTCATTTGTACATTATGGTTTTCTTATGAAAGAAGTGATCTAATGCAGTTTGCCGGTTGAAGGGGTCAGAGGGAGGGTAGTAGGGACGCGCGGGTGGCGGAAAACTTAAATATGATTTGGTGGCTGGGAATTCGCGAATGTTCGAAGCCCGCATAAGTGGAAAACGCGTATGTTGAGGGAGACCTGTAGTACTTAAATGAGTAATACAATAGATAAATAAACATTTAAAATCCCATTTATGTACCTTTATTGAAGACTTGTTGGCATCTGGAAGATAGGGAGGGCAAAATGCTACCATATGACACTGATATCAGCTCTTTGGCTTGTTTATCTGTCGCAATTCATCTAATATGACATAATAAACCATATTAATAACATAGAAACGTGATATACTCTAGAATGAATAAAATATGTGTTACGTATGTGAGGACTGGTGGTAGTGTTATTGTTGTTGAGTTTATAAAGGCCACTGACCATAAGCCATACATATAGCAGAAGCCACCACCACTGTTCACACTGAAACGATGTATGTACTGTAATTTATAAATAAGAAATATTTACACTTACTGTACCTTGGAGGAGATGCTGGCATTGGTTTAGAGTGCTGGCAGAGGTTTAGGGCGGCGTATGTTGTCAGTGGCCCTATACACCACCAACAACAACAAAGTTTCGTGTCGTCCTTTTTCTGTCGCTTAATCGCTTAACTTACTTGCTACACTGTTAATGCTACACTTTATCACTGGCTGGCACTATAGCCTTTATTGCCCATGGTTAATTATGTAGCAGTCACACTTGAACGACAAGCACAAAACACAATGAATTATATTGTGAAATGTTTGGATTAGCGCGCAGGGTAATGTTCACTCATGATGGCTGCACAGGGAGACGGACAAGTCTGGTATGTGATTCGAAACACGGAGTACAGTGGGAAACTTGGGACAAAATTTAGCTGAAAAAACTGTTCTAAACTCAAAAAGTACAATAGGGCGTACGAAACTCGGGGTTCCACTGTATTTTATTTTTTTCAAGTAACTTTCGTGGTCTGTGAGACCAATATAATGCATATACAGTGGTACCCCGGTTAACGATATTTTTTCGTTCCAGAATGCTGTTCAAGTGCCATTACCAAACGAATTTATCCCCATAAGGAATAATGTAAAATAGACTAGTCCTTTTAGACCCCAAAAGTACACTTTTATAAAAGCATTTAAAAAAATAAACTTACATAAAAGGGCGAGTTTGGAGACCATCGTAAACCGGGGTACCACTGTATATCCACTCATTGTATGCAACACAATAACCGCACAAACATTATCATCATTATATTGTTGAAAAAACATGTTTACACAAACCAACGCTGCCTTCCCCACCACCCATCCGTCTTCCCCACCACCCACATGGAAATAAGTCACTTTGACTTTTTTGGTGGAAGGTTCAAAATTTTCTGGGTTTTCAGCACTATTTCTGATATCCTGGACATTGCTTTCTGTCACAAACTCCTCAAAACATTGAGATTCATCTTCACTGACACTTCAATCTGTGTTAGAACTCACTTGGGAAGGGAAGAGTCCCATTCGCCAGGGAGTGAGATATTTCTTACCGCTAGGCTTGGTGACCAAGGCGTTCTGAATTAGCACTCCCACAATGCACTGCGGCCTCCCTGATTTTTTTTTATACTGCGCACACTGAGCACACAGACCCATTCTCTCACATGTAGGTCTACCAGCTTTCTCCTGCTAGATTTGAAGCCGCTAGAATTTTGGCGTATTAATATGTCACCAGCACTGGCTTGTAAGCCGTAATATTATGACACCGACAGTGAAAGGGTTAATTTACAATAAAGACTTCAGGTATCAAAGCCCTCTCTGAGGTTACTTTTCTTTGTCTTTTACTGGCACTCGACCCCTGTCACACTAAAAATCTGTCCGGAGAGCTCTGTTTCTGGCATCTCTTTAAGATTTGCCTAAAATGGAACAAGACATTGTCATTGAACATGTTGCAGACATGGCTTGCAACAGTTTTGTTAGGGTGATAATTCTCTGCAAGACTTTGCAACTCTTCACTTTGCACACTTGTCCTTAATCACTGAAGAAGGCACATTCTCCCCCTCTTTCCCCTCTGAAGCAATATCCTCAGCTGTTGCTATTCCATTTGAAGGTCTTGCAGCTCTTCAGTGGTTAGCTCTTCCTTGTGGTCCTCCACCAACTCTTCCACATCCTTGCCACTCGCATCCAACCCCATGGACTTCCCCAAAGACACACTACATTCCACAATAGGCATAGAATCCTCAGGGTCAGCCTCAAACCCTTCAAAATCCTTCTGGAGGACACATTCTGGCCACAATTTTCTTCAAGAACAGTTAATCGTCCTGGAAGTCACTCCCTGCCAAGCTTTATCTATAAGGGTTATTCAATTGAGGATATTGAAGTGATTCCTCCTGAACTCTCTTAAGGTCAATTCAGTGTCCGAGGTCACTTCAAAGCACCTTTGAAACATTGCTTTGGTGTAGTTTTTTGAAGTTTGAAATGACCTGCTGGTCCATGGGCTGGATGAGAGGAGTGGTATTAGGGGGCAAGAACTTCACTGTGATGAAATTACACTCCTCTAACAATAGGTCTTCCAAGTCTGTAGGATGAGCAGAAGCATTGTCAATTACGAGGAGGCACTTAAGTGGCAAGAGGTATTTCTTCACACTCTGGCTTAACACTTTATTGACCCACTCGACGAAAATTAGCCTCGTGACCCATGCCTTATTGTTAGCCTTCCACATTACACACAATTTACTCTTCATGACACTGTTTTTCTTGAACACTCAAGGATTTTCAGAGTGATACACGAGTAAAGGCTTCACTTAGAAATTCCCACTAGCGTTACCATAGAACAAAAGAGTTAGCCTATCCTTCATAGGCTTGTGTCCTGGCAGTGCCTTTTCCTCCTGCATGATGTAGGTCTTCTTTGGGATTTTCTTGCAAAAGAGGCCTGTTTCGTCACAATTGAACACTTGTTGGGGGATGAATCCTTCAGCCTCTACATACTCCTTGAATTCATGCACGAATTCTTCAGCTGCACGTTTGTCTGAACTTGCAGCCTCACCATGCCTTACCACACTGTGTATGCCACTACGCATCTTAAATCTGTCAAACCAGCCTCTGCTGGCCTTAAATTCACTAACAGCAGCACTCGTTCCAGGCATTTTATTCACGAGATCCGCATGCAACTGCCTTGCCTTCTTGCAAATTATCCCCTCCGAAATACTATCTCCTGCTAACTGTTTTTCGTTGATCCACACCAACAACTACTACTCCACATCCTCGATTGTTTGTGATCTCTATTTTGTTAGCATATTTACTCCTTTTGTAACATCAGCTTCCTTGATTTCTGCATTCTTCGCCAGGATAGAACAGATTGTTATCAACTTGCCATGCATCCTGGCGAGGTCGGCCAGATGTATGCCACTTTCATATTTTGCTACAAATTCTTTCTTGAATTCTATCATGTTTCTCATTTTTTTTACCAAAGGGCTGGCACTCTGAACTTTCTTTGGCCCCATGGTGGCTTATTTCAGTCACAATCAATAAACAAGCATAAAAATGAACGGGTGAATGGATAAATGTGCAAAATATGTATTCCTAACTCAATGAGAGAGAGAGACGCACACTAAGTGTGAAACGTGTGAGGAAGTGGCATCGCCAGCGAGTGGTCGGGTCTCATACACTATTTCCAAGCGGATGCTCAACATCCAGGGAAGAATTTCGCCGAAAAAAGTGCTCTAAATCTGATTTGCTCGATTTCTGCATCACTCGAAAACCGTGGTTCCGCTGTAGTACATATAATCTTTTGTTTAAATTGGGAATTGTTGTACTAGATTTTGGGCTTCATTGTTAACTGTCAGAAATTAAGGTATACAAAAAATTATAAACACCAGATACTCATTTCATAAGAATTTATTCTTTACCACATATTTTTCCAGACTTACAACTGTAATTCATAAGTAAACTATTTAACTTTATTTTACTGATTTCTTTGCATCTTGCCAAAACTACAAATACCAGAGTTAGTATAGTAGTAATTACCCATTTCATATTTGTTGCAGGTAAAAACTACAGCTCCTCGGCGGTATTGTGTGCGTCCAAACTCTGGAATAGTGGAGTCTCATGGTTCAGTGAGTGTGGCAGTAATGCTACAACCTTTCGACTATGATCCCCATGAAAAGAACAAACATAAGTTTATGGTGCAATCTCTCTTTGCTGGAGAAGGGGAAGTCAACCTTGATGCTCTGGTGAGTTGGTGATAGTGTTGTTTACTTCAAATGTCTATATTTCCCTTACAGTATTTCTTTAACTCTTGAATCAGAGAGTTGGAGCAAGGAGGAATTTGGGGGCATTGTTTGGTGCAGATATGCAGAGGTTTAGGAATGCAGAAATTAGAAGACAGTGTGGTATGATTAAAAAGGCAATGAGTTGGTGTTTTGGCCATTTAGAAAGGAAGCAGAATAGAATTACAGGGTGTATAAATCCTGGATGGATGGAAGAAATGAAAGGTAGAGGTCTTTCTAGGGAGTTGTCCGTGTAGGATAATATTTATTTCTGCAAGTACATGTACAAGGTGTACAGGCCTAGCTGACACAATATATAGAAAGCCCCTTGTTATGCAGAGCATTTTGGGCAAATTGGGTCAATTTTGTCCACAGGATGCGACCTGCACCGGTTAACTAACACCCAGGTACCTATTTTATGGCTAGGTAAACAGGAACAGCAGGCGTCTTAAGGAAACGCCTCCTAATGTTTCCATCCGTACCGGCGTTAGACCCCCCAACCTCAGTGTGTGAGCTGAGCAATCGAGGTACGGGAAGGATGTTTCAAGTAGTAGGGGCTTTAGCATCCACCAGGTGGTTGTGAACATGTTAGATAAGAATGGAGTTGAGACAAGTTATTTTCAGGGTGTTGCACACTGTTGTTGTGACCAGGATAATGTTTATGAAGAGATTCTTGAAATTGGTTAGATGAGCTTTGAGTCCTGGAGGTGGGAAATAGTGCCAGCTCTGAAGCAGCATCATTTAAATTGTGATAGACCCACACTTCTGGCAAAAGGGCCATTGTGGAAAGAAAAGAGGGGTTTAAATGTTTGAATTAAAGAATTGCATAGGATAAAGTGGGATGAGAGAAATGGGTTATGATGTTGATGCACCTGCAACTAAGAGGTATGGTCAGAAGTAAGTTTCTTATTATCTTTGTGTAAATATAAATGGAATTTGTCTATACTGTCAAATAGGCTAGAAGCTGTCATTGTACTCCAGTTGGTAAACACCTGGGTACCTATTTATTACTAAGCATGGGGCAACAGGTGTAAAGAAACATGCCCATCTCCAACCATTTTAGGATTGAACCCAGGTTCATTTATTGAGTGAAGGTGCTACCAATGACCTACGAGCCACCAAGTGAGAAAATGATTGCAAAGTACTAGTACTCAGGTGCTGTCTGTGTCCGACATAATGTACTAGTATGCACAATTTTTTGTACCTTCAAATCTGCCAACTGCCAGTATTTTTGACATAGCACAACTCTTGGGTCTTCTTCAGTCTCTTCATACATTTGAAAAAAAAAAAATCTAAGGCCAGGAGGGTTTACAGTGTATCATGGTTAACTACACAAGTGATGACTTCATCAGACGTACTGTTCCACCAGGTTCCCTACCATCAAACAGTTTGATGACTTATTCATTAAAATTTATCATGATATGGTGGAATTCAGCCTCAAAGTACACTTAGTATATTTAACCCAGGAAAACCCAGTACTGCCAAACAATGTTACTTATTTCCATATTCTGAAAAGTAATAGTCTCTACAATAATTGTAATACAGTGAGCCCCCGGTTCTCGTCGGCAATCCCTCAGAGGGCCCGTCGACCACCGGTTTGGTCGAACTCCGATTCTATTTTCCCCATAAGAAATAATGGAAATAAAATTAATCCGTTCCAGACATCCAAAAGTATTAAAATAAAATATTTTTTAGAACTTTTTGACATTAAATTAAACACAATTTTATAAAAAAATTAAGAAATAGTACAATAACATGTCACTTACATTTATTGAAGAGTTGTTGATGTGTGGAGGAGGGGAGAAGGTGGTACCTGCTAGTGTTTGGAAGGGGAATCCCCTTCCATTAACACTGCAGGTACCAAATTCTTTTCTGGGGTTACTGGCCTTTTTCTTTGAATGCTACACTCCCTGCATGAATGCTACACTCCCTGCATCCTTGCTACACTCCCTGCATGCCTGCTACACTCCCTGCATGCCTGCTACACTCCCTGCATGAATGCTACACTCCCTGCATCCTTGCTACACTCCCTGCATGCCTGCTACACTCCCTGCATCCATGCTACACTCCCTGCATCCTTGCTACACTCCCTGCATGCCTGCTACACTCCCTGCATGCCTGCTACACTCCCTGCATCCTTGCTACACTCCCTGCATGCCTGCTACACTCCCTGCATCCTTGCTACACTCCCTGCATGCCTGCTACACTCCCTGCATGCCTGCTACACTCCCTGCATCCTTGCTACACTCCCTGCATCCTTGCTACACTCCCTGCATCCTTGCTACACTCCCTGCATCCTTGCTACACTCCCTGCATCCTTGCTACACTCCCTGCATCCTTGCTACACTCCCTGCATCCTGCTACACTCCCTGCATCCCTGCTACACTCCCCTGCATCCCTGCTACACTCCCTGCATCCCTGCTACACTCCCTGCATCCCTGCTACACTCCCTGCATCCCTGCTACACTCCCTGCATCCTGCTACACTCCCTGCATCCTGCTACACTCCCTGCATCTCTGCTACACTCCCTGCATCTGCTACACTCCCTGCATCCTGCTACACTCCCTGCATCCCTGCTACACTCCCTGCATCTCTGCTACACTCCCTGCATCCCTGCTACACTCCCTGCATCCCTGCTACACTCCCTGCATCCTGCTACACTCCCTGCATGCCTGCTACACTCCCTGCATCCTTGCTACACTCCCTGCATCCTTGCTACACTCCCTGCATGCCTGCTACACTCCCTGCATGCCTGCTACACTCCCTGCATGCCTGCTACATTCCCTGCATCCTGCTACACTCCCTGCATCCCTGCTACACTCCCTGCATCCTGCTACACTCCTGCTCCTCCTGCATCTCTACACTCCCTGCATCCCTGCTACACTCCCTGCATCCCTGCTACACTCCCTGCATCCCTGCTACACTCCCTGCTACACTCCCTGCATCCCTGCTACACTCCCTGCATCCTGCTACACTCCCTGCTACACTCCCTGCATCCTGCTACACTCCCTGCATCCCTGCTACACTCCCTGCATCCCTGCTACACTCCCTGCATCCCTGCTACACTCCCTGCATCCCTGCTACACTCCCTGCATCCTTGCTACACTCCCTGCATCCTTGCTACACTCCCTGCATAAATGCTTCACTCCCTGCATATTCTTTACCACTGGCTTGGCACTAGGAGCTTTCTTGGGGCCCATGGTGGCTTATTTAGCAGTTGCAAGCACTAAAAACACGAATAATGACAATATATATGGTATGAATGCGTGGGTGGTGCGTGGGTAGTGTTCGCTCGCTTGTAAACAATAACACAGAGTGCCTGGGCGCCCAGCTGGGCCACGGCCACACGCATACGCGTTCGGGACGGATAGCCGACTCGCCAAACTCTGAGTGGCCGCCTAATACCGAGTCAAAAATATTGTAAAAAAAACCCGTCAAACACCGATTTGGCCGAGCTCCGACGCCGTCGAACACCGGGGGTTCACTGTATAAGTATTCCTTGTACATAGCATTAGAAGAACCAAAATGGTAAAAAAAAAAATAGATAACATATTATACAGTGTATATTCCGTAGATTCCAAGTGGAGGAATGTCTGGCTAAGCATTTGCCCATATTTGATGTGGTAAAATAGTTTTAAATACAGTGGACCCTCGGTTTTCGTTCACCTCCAAACTCGAACAATTATGGGAAGAATTTTCAACGAAAACCGCGGGTCCACTGTACATGTAATATCAAAAGAAACTATTGTACATAGTGTTAAACATTAAAAACAGTTAAAAAACAAAAAACTAAACAATCATACATTGGGTGAATAAATTGTAAAATGCAAATATTACTGACATATAAGTCGCTGTTGCCAATGAATGATTATTTCTTCAAGTTCAACACACTGTAAAATAGTAAGTTTTTATTAAATTCCACTCATTGTAGTTTTATTAGATTCAGAAAAATACACTTTCATTATACAGTGGACCCCCGAGTTACGTACACCCCGGAAATCGTACAATTATGTAAGTATAATATTGTAAGTGCTTGTGGAAGTGTATTTTTGGGGGTCTGAAATAGACTAACCTATGTGACATTATTTCTTAAGGAAGTAAATTTGTTCGGTAATGGCACTTTAGAAGGATTCTGGAATGAAGTTTTTATGATACTCGGGGGTCCACTGTATAAGAAATTTTTATTTATTTTTCAAAATCTTCCCCCATTCAGAAATTTTTATTTGAAGGTATGCCACAGTTTAAGGGTTAACAGTAATGTTATAGAGGGCATGGTAGGGACATTTTGGAGAGTCTGGGGTAAATGATAGTGAGGTAACTAATTGAATTAGTTTGTTGATGGGCTAGTTTTAGTTCTTTAGCCGAGGTGTGCCCAGAAATTAAATTTCCTGCAGGTGGAAAAGAGTTTTACATATTGAAAGACTGTTTTCCAAGTATAACAAAATGCAAAGGAACAAAAATAAGATGAAAACTTGTGATTTTATGGTGCTTAAGTTGGCAAAAAAACGATGATGTATTGGCAACGGCAGCAAAAATACTCCAGCAATATTTACATTTTACAATTTTGGGCTATACAAGGTTAATTTTGTTATATTTAGGTTTGAGGAAATATCCTGGGTTACACGGTTTCTAAAAAAAAAAAAAGAAGTTTGGACAAGGGTATATAAAAAAGTTTTTTTCTAGCTTAACAACAGAACATTGAAGATGAAGTTCAATAGATCATCATATCCTCCAAAACAAAAAATACCCAGGTATTTTGAAGACTAGGGGTTGCAAATTAAATAACAGTTGGCTCTCTCAACATGTGAAATCGAATGATTATACTTATTGTAAATTGTGTAAATCAATGACTTAATTAGTATAAACCTAGGGTGATATTGAAAGTCATAGCAAAGGTAAGAGAAAGCACTTGTTTAATTAGTGCATCAGTCAAACTTACAGCAACTGAAGACACATAGCAAGATTCACACATCAGTCACTGATACTTGAATTAAGGAAATAGCAACCAGTCCATGTTCAGTAGTTTGGTAGACAGTATCTGTGCTGGGAGGTGCGTACTATCTGTCATATGAGCACGAAATGAACACGCTTATTTTTTGGACATTCTGGCGGGATTTCTGATATTTGCTCTCCTGTGAACCAAATTCAGTATACTCATCTTTATTTTCTTAAGGCTTCCTGATAGTCCTGTGATATTTCCTTTACAGCCTAGGAGGCCTGGTCTGAGACCAGGCAGTGGAGAAGATACTCCCCAGAACCACTAATGAATCTTTATCCAGCCAATGCACATAGCTTCCAAACACTATTAGTAATGCTTGTTGTACATAATTATTAGTCATCTAATCAGTATCATCCAAAGTTTTAAAGTTTCCTGTCATCCTTAGTTATTATATTTTTAATTAACACAGCGGCCGTTTCCCACCTTAGTTATCTAATGAATTTGACCATATTTAGTACATACTACTGCATACAGTTTCATGACTTGTAAAGCCTACTGATATTTCTGATACAGTGGAACCTCCGTTTTTGTATGCCCTGGTTTTCGTAGAATTCGGTTTTCGATGACTTTTTTCGTCAAAATTTTGTCCCAGTTTTCGTACATCCACTCAGTTTGCATAAAAACGGGTATAAAGTCTGAAATAATACATACAGAGTCTGTCTGGATAGAATTTTCAGAGGGGTGTGAGAAATTGATTTTAGGCTTGATATTCTGTCCTCCAAACTTAGATAGGGAACAAGGGAGATTATTTTGGGAGGAAATTGTTAAGGCCACAAGGCACGATAACGTAGTAATTCTAGGGGACTTTAACTTTAGTCAGATTGATGGGAATTTCTTGACAGGGAATTTAGAATCTAACGACTTTTTAGAAGTAGTTCAGGATTGTTTTTTGAAGCAGTTTGTGACAGAACCTACTAGGGGAAAAACCTACTTGACTTGGTTCTGGCAAACAAGGAAACCCTTGTTAATAATTAAGAAATTTCAGAGGAACTCGGCACAAGCGACCACAAGTCAATTACCTTTAGCATTGAATGCTTGTATGATAGTAGGGATAATTCAGTGACAATGGTCCGCCGTACCAAACGCATCCACCTGCCTGTGCCCACACAAAGCAGTCTGGCTTTGTTTCTCATTTAGTGAGCATTACCCCGTGTGTTCCTCCGAAACATTTTGTAATAATCCATTGTTTTTTGTGCTTGTTTATTGAGTGCGACTGCTAAATAAGCCACCATGGGGCCAAAGAAAGTTCCGAGTGCCAGCCCTTTGATAAAGATGGCGAGATACATGATAGAATTCAAGAAAGAACTCGTAACAAAGTGCGAAAGTGGTGTACGAGTGGCCGATCCCCCTTCCAAACAATCTCTCTCTCCCCTCCTCGCTATCTTCCATACGCCAACAAGAATCTTCAATAAAGGTAAAAGTGATGTTAAATGTTCATTTATCCATTTCATTAGTCATTTATATTTATTTCTCATTGTTTTCTGTATGTAAAACTATAGTTCTTCTCTATAAAATGTATTTTTTGTTAATATTTTTGGGTGTCTGGAATGGATTAATTGGATTTACATTAATTCTTTTGGGAAATATTGCTTCAGTTTTCGTACAATTCGGTTTTCGCCAGGCTTTCTGGAACGAATTAATCACTAAAACCGAGGTTCCACTGTATTTGCTTTCTCTTATGAACCAGTAAGGTGACAGGTAAAGCATATACTCTACTCAAATTCAGTATACTCATCTTTATTTTCTTACAGGCTTCCTGATAGTTCTTAATCCTGTGATACTTCCTTTACAGCCTATTTTTTATTAACACAGTGGCCGTTTCCCACCTTAGTTATCTAATGAATTTGACCATATTTAGTACTACTGTATACAGTTTCATGACTTGTAAAGCCTCCTGGGTATTAGTGATTCTTCTGCTGGCAGTCTTTATGTTAAGTAAGATCTTGTATAGCAAATATGCCAGTCATCATCTTTGCATTCCACGTATATAGATCAATTTAGAGGCGCACATATGTAATGTTCCTCACATAGCTGGTGCTGCTGCCTCTAGCACTGGTAGTTAACGAGATTATAATTGTTTTTAGAAAATTCTAACAACTGCACGTACATGAATAGGTGTACATTATCTTATTTTATATAAAATGTTTGATACATAATTTTAGTAGTAATTTTGTAACTGAGATCAATTTATTTCAATTTCAGTTTAAAGAGGCTGATCTGAGTCACTTGATGGACTCAAAGTTGCGGTGTGTATTTGAGTTGCCAATGGATGCTGCTTCACAGGCACCGCAAAACAACATTGATGCTTCCCCAGCACCACAGCCACATGTGGAAATAGCCAAGCCATTACCTAAGGTAAGACTGATAAATTGCTAGAGGTTTAGAGTTTTGTTGGGGCTATGAATTTAAGCCTTTCAGGTAAATTTATAAGGAGGATTTCAAGGAATATAAGAGGCATATGTGAGCATGTTAGAAGTGAGTAGAGACAAATGGTTTTTAGGAATTTGATGATCTGTTGGAGTGTGAGCAAAGTAATATTTTGTGAAGGGATTCAGGGAAACCGGTTAGCCGGACTTGAGTCCTGGAGGTGGGAAGTACAGTGCCTGCACTCTAAAGATGGGGTTTGGGATATTTGTTGTTTGAGGGACATGTGAACTATCTGCATGTCTCTGGCAAGACAGTGATAGTGTGACTGATGGTGAAAGTGTTTCATTTTTTGGTCACCCTGTCTCAGTGGGAGATGGCCAGTGTTAAAAAATAAAAAAAAGAGTAGAGTGGTTGAATTTATAATTCATGAACATACTTGGTTAGCCACACTTGAGTTGCAGAGGTGGGAAGTATAATGTATGCACCCTGAAGGAGGGGTGGGATGCTTCAATTTAGGGGGTCATTTGAATTGTAATATCTGTGCACTTCTGGCAAGACAGGTAATGAATGAATGATAGTGTGTTTCCTCTTTCAGGTCACCCTTCTTTGTTGGGAAATAACTTTTTAACTGGCTGTCTTGGACTGAGGCAGGGTGACCTGGAAAAGAAACTCTCACCATTCACTCTATCACTGTCTTGCCAGAGGCGAGTTGATACTACAGTTCAGATGTCCCTCCAGACTTCATAGATACCCACCCCTCCTTTAGAATGCAGGCACTGTACTTCTCACCTCCAAAGCTCAAGTCCAGCTAACCAATTACCCTGAATCCCTTCACAAAATGTTACCTTGCTCATTCTCCAACAGCTCAGGTCCTTCACTTACTCCTATCTAACATGTTCACATATGCCTGCTGGATGTCAAGCCCCTTACATACAAAACCTCCTGTACCCCTCCATCCTTTCCTAGGGTAACTCCTACTCTGCCTTCCCTCCAAGTCATCCTATTTTGCTCAGTACTCTCAAAATATCCAGACCACCTCAACAACCTCTCCTCAACTTTCTGGGTAATACTTTACTAACTCTGCACCACCTCCTAATCTTCAAACTATGAATTCTCTGCATAATATTTACACCACACATGCCCTCAGACACGATATCTCCACTTCCTCCAACCTCCTCCTTGTTGCAACATTCATATAACCCATGCTTCACACTCATAAAAGTGTTGGTACCACTATTCTCTTATACATTTGTTTGTTTTTTCCTTCATGGAAAATGTTTTTTTTTGTCTCCACAGATGCCTCGGTGCATTGCCCACCTTTTTATTTACTTCATCAGTTCTGTTTCACCTCATCTTTCATAGACCCATCTGTTGGCAAGTTCATTACCAAATATCTGAACACATTCACTTCCTCCATACTCCTCCTTCCAATCTGATATTCAGTCTTTCTTTACCTAAATTTTTTGTTACCCTCATTGCATTGTTATTTCCTATATTCACTTAATTTCCTCCTTTTACATACCCTCCCAAATTTGTCCACCATCGTTTGCAACTTCTCTTCAGAATCTCCCAAGAGCACAGTGTCATGGGCAAAAAAAAAAAAAGCAACTGACAACTCCCATTTTGTATTAGATAATGCATATTTTAATTCCACACCTCTTCCCAACACTTCTTCTATAGCCTCATCTATAAATATTAAACAACCTGTCTAAGACCTACTTTACTGGAAAATAATCTCCCTCTCTCCTACATACCCTAACCTGAGCCTCACTGTCCTCATAATAACTCTCTATAGCATTCAGTAACCTACCTTTTCCATACACTTGCATTATCTGCCACATTGCTCCTCTCTGCACCCTATCATGTGCTTTTTCTGAATCCGTGACAGCAACGAAAACTTCCCTACCTTTATCTTAATATTGTTCACTGTCTGCTTTAATGTAAACATTTGGTCTACACATCCCCTACTCTTTCTAAAGCCTCCTTCATCTGTGATCCTGCTCTCTGTCTTACCCTTAATTCTTTTAATTATAGCTCTACCATACACTTTACCCTAGTATTCTCAGTAGACTTATTCCCTTATATAATTTTTTACTCTTTTGTCCCCCTTCCCTTTATATGAAGGAACTGTGCACACACTGCCAATTCCTAGGTACCTTCCCCTCTTTCATACATTTATTGAACAAAAGTACCAACCACTCCAAAACTATATCCCACCTGCATTTAATATTTGTCTTTATCCCATCAGTCCCAGTTGCTTTATCCCTTTTAATTTTTCATGCTTCACGTGCCTCCACCACTCAAATCTGCCTCTTCCTCACTTCTAAAGGATGTTATACCTCCCTGGCCAATGCATGAAATCACTCTCTCCATTCATCAACATTTAACAGCTCTTAAAAATATTCCATCTACCTTCCTAATATCTCCAACTCCCCAGCTAATAACTCCTCTATTGTTAACTGTCAGATCCATTTGTTCCTTTTGCTTTCTCAACCTTTTAATCTCCAAAACTGTTTCTTACTCTTGGCAGAATTTGTTGACAAAACTTCTCCCACTCTCGTATGCTCTGTTTTTACATTCCTTTACCACTCTCTTAACCTCTCTTTTTACTCTCCATATACTCCACCCTCCTTATATCATTTCTGCTTTGTGAAAACCTCTCATGTGCTAACTTTTTCTCCCTTACCACTTCCTTTACCTCATCATTCCATCAGTTCCTCCTCTTACTTCCTGCACCCACCCTCCTATATCCACAAAACACACACAACCCGCACATAAAAAAGAGGAGCTTATGACAACGTTTCGGTCCGACTTGTGACCATTTACAAAGTTACACTAACACAAAGGACAGGTGGAAGGGGTTATATATAGGCAGGCAGACAGGGAAGGGCACAAGAAAGTGGTGGAGGGGTAATAGTGGAAGTAGTAGTGGTAGTGGAAGTAGTAGTAGTGGAGTCAGTCATATTCTAGGAAAGGAGCACTGCAATGAAGCTGGCGGCCCACATAGGGTAAGGACAAGAACACAGAGGGGGAAAAAATGAAAATAAAATAAAGAAGGACAAATACAAGGCAAAAGAAAAGAAAGAAAACCCAGAGGAGAAAGAAGAAAGAGGAGAAGGGGGAAGAGATAGAAGGGGAAGGAATCAGGTTAAGTCACGGGTGTTCTGAAGTTTGGAGCATTTAACAATGTAATGGGAGAGGAAAGCATCTACAGAGACAAAGCCAGGGCTAAGATTCATACAGGGAAAGTAGTGTATAAGGGAGGATTCAACCAGACGGCGACTGTGAAAGTTGGACGTAGGGTAGACAGTTTTAGCAGAAGACCAATCAATAGGAGGACTGTGATCTGTGATATGACAGAAAAGAGCATTATTAGTGTCGGCAAGCCTAACACTATTTTTGTGCTCCCTAAGTCTGTCAGAAAGAGATCGGCCAGTTTCTCCAAAGTACTGAAGAGGACAGGAGGAGCAAGAAATAGAGTAGACACCAGGAGAATCTATAGAGGGAGGGGAGGTATGCCTATATATAACCCCTTCCACCTGTCCTTTGTGTTAGTGTGACTTTGTAAATGGTCCAAGTCGGATCGAAACGTCGTCGTAAACTCCTCTTTTCTATGTGCGAGTTGTGTGTGTATTGTTCCAGTAACGGTATTGTGTCTTTTTTGTTATTTATATCCACGAAGTTCTGCTGCACATTCTAACACTAATATGTATACATTATTTAGGTATGCATACTGGTCAGAGAGCCCGTCGTAAGTCCGAGTCGTTGGTAAACGAGTACATCACTAAGTGAGGAGAGGCTGTATATTGAACAACCATGGTGACATCACACATCCCTGTCTAAATCCTACTTTTACTGGGAAATAATCTCCCTCCCTCCCTCCTATGTACATACTCTAACCTGATCCTCTATCCTGTTAAAACTCTTTCCTGCTTTCAGTAACCTACCTCCTATTCCATTCATTTGCATCATTTGCCACATTGCCCCCCTCTCAACCCTTCCATACACTTGACCAGGTAAACTCTACAGGATTATTCTCCTATAATTTTTACACTCTTATTTAAACATTTCTGTCTTTATTCAATCAATCCCAGCTACTTTACCCCCTCTTTCATTCTACCCACTGCTTCTTGCACTTCCCTCAAACTCACAACTGGCTCCTCCTCACTCCTTCAGTAAGATGTTATACTTTCCTGCCCAATGCACAAAATCACAGCTTCCCTATCTTCAACATTTAACAGTTCCTCAGAATATTCCCTCCATCTTCCTGATACCTCTTAACTCTGTCTAATAACTCTCCTCTCATATTTTTAACTGTCAAATTCATTTGTTCCCTAGGCTTTCTAAGCTTATTGATCTCACTCCAATTTTTTTTTTTTAATTAACAAATCAGCCATTTCCCACCAAGGCAGAGTGGCCCAAAAAAGAAAAACTTTCATCATCATTCACTCCATCACTGTCTTGCCAGAGGCATACCTACACTACAGTTATAAAACTGCAACATTAACACCCCTCCTTCAGAGTGCCAGCACTGTATTTCGCATCTCCAGTAATCAAATCCAGCCTGCCAGTTTCCCTGAATCCCTTCATAAATGTTACCTTGCTCACACTCCAACAGCACATAAAGTCCTAAAAACCATTTGTCTCCATTTGCTCCTATCTAACATGCTCACGCACGCTTGCTGGAAGTCCAAGCCCCTCGCACACAAAACCACCTTTAACCCCTCCCTCCAACCTTTCCTAGGCCGACCCCTACCCCGCCTTCCCTCCACTACAGATTTATACACTCTCGAAGTCATTTTATTTCATTCCAGCCTCTCTACATGTCCAAACCATCTCAATAACCCCTCCTCAGCCCTTTGGATAATTGTTTTGGTAATCCCATACCTTCTCCTAATCTCCAAACTACAGACTCTCTGCATTATATTCACACCACACATTGCCCTCAGACATGACATCTCCACTGCCTCCAGCCTTCTCCTTGTTGCAACATTCACAACCCATGCCTCACACCCATGCAAGAGAGTTGGTATAACTATACTCTCATACATTCCCCTCTTTGGTTTCATGGATAAAGTTCTTTGTCTCCACAGACGCCTTAGTGCACCACTCGCCTTTTTTCCCTCGTCAATTCTATGATTTACCTCATCTTTCATAGACCCATCTGCTGACACGTCCACTCCCAAATATCTGAATACATACATTCACCACCTCCAATCTGATATCCAATCTTCCGTTACCTAATTTTTTTGTTATCCTCATCACCTTACTCTTTCCTATATTCACTTTTAATTTCCTTATTTTACATACCCTACCAAACTCATCAACCAACCTTTGCTACTTCTCTTCAGAATCTCCCAAAGGACAGTGTCATCAGCAAAGAGTTACTGTGACAACTCCCACTTTGTGTTAGATTCTTTATCTTTTAACCCCACACCTCTCGCTAACACCTGAGCATTCATTTCTCTTACAACTCCATCTATAAATATATTGAACAACCATGGTGACATCACACATCCCTGTCTAAGGCCTACTTTTACTGGGAAATAATCTCCCTCTCACCTACATACTGTATACATAACAGTAAATCTTCTATTTTTTGTGAGAATAAAAATTCAAAATGGAAAGCAAAAGTAATGTAAGAGGTGCCTGGAGACGTGACTAATGAACAGATAAAATGTTATTTTAGTGCCAGGAATGTCTGCCTTGTTTATCCTGGACCCTATTTTGAAATTGGCATCTTTTGAAATTTGTGTGAAATTGGCCAAATTGCCATTTTATGACCACTATTTTGGGTAGTTGAAATTGGTAAATGTGGTTTCTTGTACTCAATCGATAGAAGAAATGGAGTTCTAGTGAAATAGCTATAATTTTAGTAGACTGAAACATTGGAATTTGCTGAAAATAGGGCTCAAAGTGGGCGAAATCGCCGATGCGTAAATGTCATCGATACCGCTAACTTCGCGAAAGCATAATTCCGTTAGTTTTCAATCAAATTTCATAATTTTGGTGGCATTATGATCGGAAAAAGATTCTCTATCATTTAATAAGATTTTTTTTTTTCCGAAAAAATTGCGACCCTGAGAACGAGTTTCGGAGATGGCCTGGCGACCCCCAAAGGGTTAAGGAACTATACCATGCCATAGCATTACTATTGGTGAGATTAGTCGGTAAAAATTATTTTTTTAGAATTATAATTCTGATTCACTTATAACTTGTTTAAAAAATAGCAACCATCAGTAAGGTAATGGAAAATTTGTTTGTGAAAATTTGTTTGTATTTACTAGCTGTAAATTAAAAAAAATTACAATCTTTAAAAATGTCTTTTTTGAAAGTGTCCCTCTCATTGGTTAGTGATATTCTGCTGTGTAATTTTTTCAGGTTCAGCCCCTCATCTTTTATATAAAAGGCTTGTTGGGGGTTTATCATTAAAAATAGCTCATTTTTAAAATGACTAAGTTTAACAATTGTGCAATTGATTAATATTATTTACTTTGCAGACGAACAACAGTGAGGCAGAACTTAGGAAGGCCGGTGATGAAATCAAGCGACTTCGGGAGGAAATCAGTTCACTTCGTCAAGAGAACCTTCAGCTTAAGGTGCACTTTGCATATGTAATACACTATACAATAGCCCCCACCCCACTTGCAACCCTAACTTGTTCCTGATTATATTAGATACTAGAGTATTTGGAACTCAACCTATTTTCCTGTAATACTTGCATTAGGTGCATTCCTGTGATGTGATATTCCATAACACATTTCATTTTTTTTTTTTTTAACTTTGAAATTAGTAACATTGTATAGTACAGTATTCACATGTGTCCCTCTTTCTCCCGTTTCCTCTATTTTATTTCATTAACCTTTTCCCTCTTTCTGATTCTCTTGTTTCAATTTGCTCACTCTGACACGACACACGTTACGTATGCCTTCCCTTCCCCTCTTCCTCTAATAACAGTAAGGGTATTAGGTGTCTGGGCATATGATGTGGGGAAGGTGGCAAAGGTTGGTAGGTTGCGAGTACAGTAAGTTGAGCCATGGTACACAAGAGAAGAGGGTGTTACCTACCTACTTCTCTCCACCTCCCCACAGTCAGGGCCTACCCCTAGGTTCCCAGGCAGCCCACCTGACACCCTGCCATCCTAGCCATCCACCCATCTGCCAATCACTAGGCTGCTCCACAAAAATGAAAATTGAAATTTTATTGTCTTCCCCATAAATTCCACTACAAGAGAAAAAACTACCTCACTTTTACCCATAAAATAGGAATAACCATTTAGTTCCTGTTTTTTTTTTTTTTTTTTTTTTAAGAATTTCACAAATGCTTGCAAACCAAGCTAAATGCAGCAGCAACAATACAGCAGCAGCAGCGGCAACAACAACAACGATGAACAAATGTTAAAGTTGCATTCAAGAGTGACAGTATGATCTTCAGGATCATAATCTGTAGAAAAGAAATGTGCTTTCAGCTGTGACTTGAAAGCATGAACAATGTAGGCATTACATAATAAAAGCTTCTTTCTGCTAATGATTTCTCTCCAACAGCATGAGGCTCAGTCTGAAAGGGTCCATAGACATTTTCAGAAACATTCCTGAGCCCAATGTTAAGGAACAAGTGTATCAGCAAGAACAGCTTGACTCCATTCTTGCCTTGATAAGGAACCAATGGTGCTCATACAAGAAGGAACTAGTGGGAACCCTACTTGCCAGCAAAAATAACACTCTAGCTGCACAATTCACTAGTCCTTTTAGCAAGTTAGGCAAACCCACAAACCCAGCAGTTGCAAAAATAAATTAAAGACTAAACAAACTTGTGGATTTGGACTAAGCTACTCTGTTCATTAAGATATTTTCTGACTACATAGAGATTACCAATATGAAAATATCAAGTTTTATCAATTTCGTTGATATACCCAACAAACGACATATAAGAATCCAGGTAGAAGTTCTGATCTCTCATTGATCCCACAGACTGCAAACTGACAGTATCACAGACACCAAAATCTCCAATCTGTTCTCTCCTGAGGATTTGCATGACGGAATATTTCTTTTACTATTTAATTTTTCTGTTTGCCATCCTAATCTGTAGTGTATAAGCAAGTTCTCAAGATGTAAATAGTATGCAACTAACTATTGTGACATTTTATTGTGGCAACGTTTCGCTCTCCAGGAGCTTTGTCAAGCCGTTACAAACAATACATGGACACACAGGGTATATATAGGCTCAGAGTGAGATGCAATACTAGTGGTGGTAGAAGTAGTAGTGATATAAGTTGTAGTAGTAGTAATACAATAAGGTAGAACAATCAACTTGCACATGAGTAAAAGGTGAAAAAAGCAATTACTTGGGTAGTGTAAAAATAGGTTAGACAAATATTTCTGTTGGAGGTTGGAATAGAGAAGGCCTGTTGCAGTACTCCACTTCTGTGATGTGCTTGTGTAGTATTAGCAGGAGAGACTATGTGATGGTAGGGTTTACTGTTTTCAAGAGGATTCTTGCTAAGACTTCAGAGATGGTGAAGCTGCCTTTGTTTTGTTTGATTGTTAGAAACAGCGATAAGTGCTGATTCAAGGCACTTGCGTCTGCGTAAATTAGTTTCTTTGATTGCTAAGCTAACACTAGAGTCGCAATTGCTTCCAGCACTTCTATAAAGGATCTAACCAGGACAAAATCCAAGCACCATGAACCTGTCAACGCAGGGGTTTACACTATACGTACCCTGTGGAGGCTGCGATAAGATTTATGTAAGAGAAACAGCAAGAAACCTCGAAACACGCTTCAATGAACACACTAATGCATGTAGGAATGATAACCTGAACAACGCCACACCGAAATTCCACCAATCATCTCATGAAATTCAAAGATGCCCGTTTAGCAATCAAAGAAACTAATTTACGCAAACGCAAGTGCCTTGAATCAGCACTTATTGCTGTTTCTAACACAATCAAACAAAACAAAGGCAGCTTCACCATCTCTAAAGTCTTAGCAAGAATCCTTTTGAAAACAGTAAACCCTACCATCACATAGTCTCTCCTGCTAATACTACACAAGCACATCGCAGAAGTGGAGTACTGCAACAGGCCTTCTCTATTCCAACCTCCAACAGAAATATTTGTCTAACCTATTTTTACACTACCCAAGTAATTGCTTTTTTCACCTTTTACTCATGTGCAAGTTGATTGTTCTACCTTATTGTATTACTACTACTACTACAACTTGTATCACTACTACTTCTACCACCACTAGTATTGCACCTCACTCTGAGCCTATATATACCCTGTGTGTCCATGTATTGTTTGTAACGGCTTGACAAAGCTCCTGGAGAGCGAAACGTTGCCACAATAAAATGTTGCATTTGTGTCCTTTTACTTAACATATTGTCGGTAATTCTACCAATATTAATACAACTAACTATTACCTGGTTGGCTACACTGGTTCATTCATTTGTTTCATTACAGTAGTGAATGTGATTTAGTCTTTAGTGCATAAAAGGAAAGGAATAATTATTAAAATATTATCTTTTTGAAATATGGTAATCAGATGGATATTGACCTGAAGAAGGGGAATATTAAAACATTTTCTCTATTGTCCATGGGGAAGTGGAAAAGAATCTTTCCTCCGTAAGCCATGCGTGTTGTATGAGGCGATTAAAATGCCGGGAGCATTGGGCTAGTAACCCCTTCTCCTGTACACATTTACTAAAAAAGAGAAGAAGAAAAACTTTATAAAACTGGGATGTTTGAATGTGCGTGGATGTAGTGCGGATGATAAGAAAGAGATAATTGCTGATGTTATGAATGAAAAGAAGTTGGATGTCCTGGCCCTAAGTGAAACAAAGCTGAAGGGGGTAGGTGAGTTTCAGTGGGGATAAATAAATGGGATTAAGTCAGGAGTATCTGAGAGAGTTAGAGCTAAGGAAGGGGTAGCAATAATGTTGAAGGATCAGTTGTGGAAGGAGAAGAGGGAATATAAATGTAAATTCAAGGATTATAATAATAATAATATTTTTATTTAGACATGATACAAAGAATTACATTTGGTTATTGAGATTACATGAGGTGTACATGCCAAAAGCCCCTAGTATGCAGGGCATTTTGGGCAGACTTAAAATTAACTTAAAACTAAATTGTAAGAATTTTTGTAGATAGTATGCAATGAGTAAAGGTGAGTATTTAAGCTATGAAATTTGAACATAGTTTTGTACTTTTGTCTTCATTATAAAATTAATTAAATCAGATTAAACAAATTAAAGCAATAATAATAATAAAATAATAAAAAGTTATGGTTGATAATTTATAAAATAAGTAAAGTTGCATATCTAAGTTTTAAAGTTTGAATATAAGTTGAACATATCAATTAATTGTAGCAATTTATTGCAGCAATGCAACTAATTGAGTGAGATAACAATTTAAAACAATTGCATTGCAGTTAGTTTACGTGGTCATTATAATGTAAGTGTTGTGGGAATAATTAGCTAAGTAAGTATTATTCATAACAGGTTTTACATTCATTCATTCATCCATTCATACATTACATTGACTTTAAAGTCAGGTTTTACGTTAAGTGATTATTCTACTTTGCTGGGAATGGTTGATATGGAGCAATTAGCTTTGGGTGAGAAGGTGGTTTTTTAGCATCGTTTTGAATTGGGGTACAGGTAGGGTTTCTTTGGCAATGACAGGTAATGAATTCCAAATTTTCGTGCCTTTTATGTGCATTGAGTTTTTACATAGTGTTAGGTGGACACGGGGAACATCGAGGAGTGATCTGTGTCTAGTGTTATGGTCATGTGTCCTGTTAAAATTAGTAAGGAGAAGTTTGAGTGGTGGGTTAATATGTGCATAGTGTTCTATGTATGTAATAGGGACAGTAAAAAGTATGGATGTCTTGTATGGTGAGTAAGTTTAGGTTTTTGAATATTGGTGGAGTATGTTGCCTGGAGTGAGAATTTGTTATCATTCTAACTGCTGCCTTTTGTTGTGTTATTAGTGGTCTGAGATGAGTTATTGATGTAGAGCCCCATGCGCAGATTCCATAGGTGAGGTAGGGGTAAATGAGTGAGTGATATAGGGTAAGGAGAGCTGGTTGTGGAACATAGTACCGTATCTTGGATAGTATTCCCACGGTCTTTGAGACTTTCTTGGAGATTTGTTGTATGTGTGTCTGAAATTTGAGGCCACTGTCAAGATGTATTCCTAAGAATTTTCCCTCTGTGAGTTTTGCGATAGGGGACCCGTTTATCATTATGTTAAGTGGTGCGTTTGCAGCTCTGTTCCCAAACTGGATAAAATAGGTTTTATCAATATTGAGAGTAAGTTTGTTGGTCATCATCCAGGTAGATATTTTCTGCAATTCAGTATTTGCAGTGTTGGCTAGTGTGTCTGGGCTTGGGTAAGAGATAACGTATGTAGTGTCATCTGCAAAAAGTATGGGTTTGAGTAGTTGAGATGCATTTGGTAGGTCGTTAATGTAAATGAGAAAGAGTAGTGGGCCAAGAACACTTCCCTGTGGGACACCTACGGTAATAGTTTGCACGGTGGAGCTAGCTCCATTTGTGTACACATATTGGTTTCTGTTGCTAAGGTATGATTTTAGGTAGTTTAAGGAGTGTCCTCTTATACCATAGTGCGATAATTTTAAGTGTAACAGATCATGGTCAACTGTATCAAAAGCTTTACGTAAATTAATGAAGATTCCCACTAGGATTTCTTTTTTCTCAAGGGCGGTGTAAATTATTTCTAACATGTGTATAATGGCATCATTTGTATTTTTATTAGGCCTGAATCCAAATTGACAGTGGTTGAGTACGTTGTTGGAAAATTAAATTAAATTAAGGGTCGTATGCGAAAAGTGGGTCATAATAAGCGTGTATGCACCTGGAGAAGAGAGGAGTGTAGAGGAGAGAGAGAGAGAGATTTTGGGAGATGTTAAGCAAATGTATAGGAACTTTTGAACCAAGTGAGAGAGTAATTGTGGTAGGGGACCTAAATGCTAAAGTAGGAGAAACATGTAGAGAGAGTGTGGTAGGTAAGTTTGGGGTGCCAGGTGTAAATGATAATGGGAGCCCTTTGATTGAACTTTGTATAGAAAGGGGTTTAGTTATAGGTACAGTGGACCCCCGCCTAATGAACACTCCACATAGCGAACAAATCGAGTAACGAACGCTTTTTTCGCAAAATATTTTTCTCACATAGCGAACATTTATTCGCGAAGTGAACCGTATCAGACCTGTCCGCCTGCCCCGCGCAAGCGCTGTGAGGCGGACAAGACGCTAGTCAAGCATTGTTTACACTTGAGAGAACATTACCCAGCGTGCTCGTTCAAACATTCACAATACTTTTGTTGTGTTTATTGTTGATTAAGTGATTGTCACTGTGAAATAAGTCACCATGGGTCCAAAGAAGCTTCCTAGTGGCACCTCTGTGGTAAAGAGTGAGGAACACCATCGAACTGAAGAAAGAAATTATAGAAAAATGAGTGGTGTACGTGTGAGCGAGCTTGCCAGGATGTACAACAAAAACAAATCTAGTATCGGCACTATCCTGGCAAAGAGAAATGAGATCAAGGAAGCTAATGTTGCAAAAGGGGTTGATATGTTAATGAAAAGAGATCGAAAACAGTGGATGAGGTTGAGAAGTTGTTGATGGTGTGGATAAACAATAAACAGATAGTAGGTGATAGTACAGTGGTACCTCGAGTTACGATGGTCCCCAAAATCGCCCTTTTATTTAAGTTTTTTTTTTTAAATGCTTTTGTAGGTATATTTTTGGGGTGTAAAAGGACTAGTCTATTTTACATTATTCCTTATGGGGATAAATTCGTTTGGTAATGGCACTTGAACAGCATTCTCGAACGAAAAAATATCGTAACTCGAGGTACCACTGTATTTCCACGGCGATAATTTGTGAAAAGGCAAAGCAGTTGCACGCAGATCTTGTCAAGACAATGCCTGGAACCAGTGGTGAGGCAAGTGATTTTAAAGGCAGCAGAGGCTGGTTTGAGAGGTTTAAGAAACATAGTGGCATACACAGTGTTGTGAGGCATGGTGAGGCAGCCAGCTCAGACAAACGTGCAGCTGAAAAATTTGTGAGTGAATTTAAGGGGTTCGTAGAGGCTGAAGAATTCCTCCCCCAACAAGTGTTGAATTGTGATGAAACAGGCCTGTTTTGGAAGAAAATGCCCAACAGGACCTTCATTACTCAGGAGGAAAAGGCACTGCCAGGACACAAGCCTATGAAAGACAGGCTAACTCTTATGATGTGTGCCAATGCCAGTGGTGATTTTAAAGTGAAGCCTTTACTGGTGTATCACGCAGAAAATCCCAGAGCCTTCAAGAAACACAATGTTAACAGGAATAACTTGTGTGTGCATTGGAAGGCTAACACTAATGCATGGGTCACTAAGGACTTTTTCAAGGAATGGTTGACTGGAGTGTTTGCCCTAGTGTGAAGAAATACCTCCTGGAAAAGAAATTGCTACTCAAGTGCCTCCTGGTACTGGACATTGCTCCTGCTCATCGTCACAACTTGGAAGAGTTGTTGTCTGACAAGTTCAATTTCATCAGAGTGAAGTTCTAGCCTCCTAACACCACTCCTCTCATCCAGCCCATGGACCAGCAGGTCATTGCAAACTTCAAGAAACTGTACACCAAAGCAATGTTTCAGAAGTGCTTTGATGTGACCTCAGACACTTGAGTTGACCCTAAGAGAGTTCTGGAAAGATCACTTCAATATCGTGCATTGCATAGGCCTTATAGGTAGGGCTTGGGAGGTAATGACTTTCAGGACTTTGAACTCTGCTTGGAGACCACTGTGGCCGGATTGTGTTGAAAAGAGGGATTTTGAAGGATTTGAGGCTGACCCTGACGACCCTGTGCCTGTTGTGGAAGATATTGTGGCATTGGGGAACAGGCTGGGGTTGGAGGAGAGTGGTGAGGATGTGGAAGAGTTGGTGGAGGAGCACAGGGTAGAGCTATCAACTGAAGAGCTGCAACAGCTGGAATTGGAACAGCATCAGACCAGAGCTGAGGTTATTGCTTCACAGGAGGAGGGAGAGAGAGGAGGAGGAGGAGGTGCCTTCTTCAGTGCTTATAGAGATATGTACAAAGTGGAATGAGCTGCAGATATTTGTTGAAAAACACCACCCTGAGCAAGCTGAAATGAGCCATCTGTGCAACCACTTCAGTGATAGAGCCATGTTGCACTTCAGGAAAATATTAAAAAGGCACCAGAAACAGAGGACTGTGGACAGTTATTTCACGAGGCAGAGATCCAGTGACTCTCAAGCTGGTCCTAGTGGCATTAAAAGAAAAAGAAGGGAAGTAACCCCAGATAAGGACTTGTTACCTGAAGGCTTTATGGAGGGGGATTCCCCTTCCAAACACTAACACACACTCCCTGTCATCCTCCCTATCTTCCAGATGCCTGCAACTCTCTTCAATAAAGGTAAGTAAATGTTATTTATTCATCTGTTTTGTATTAGTATTAAAATTAATTTTTTGTGAATATTTTTGGATGTCTGGAACGGATTAATTGTATTTACATTATTTCTTATGGGAAATAAGGTTTCGAATTGCGAACTTTTCGTGTAAAGATCTAGCTCCTGGAACGGATTAAGTTCGTTAATTGAGGGAGCACTGTAATACATATTTTAAGAAAAAGAGGATAAATAAGTATACAAGATATGATGTAGGGCGTAATGACAGTACAGTAGACCCTCAGTTAACGAAATTAATCCGTTCCAGGAGCTATTACTTAATCTGAATCTTTCGTAATCTGAACCCTTATTTCCCATAAGAAATAATGTAAATACAATTAATCCGTTCCAGACATCCAAAAATATTCACAAAAAATTTACTTCTATTGAAGAGACTTGCAGACATCTGGAAAATAGGGATGATGACAGGGGCAGGGTGTTAGTGGTTGGAAGGAAATCCCCTCCAAAAGGACTTCAGGTAACAAGTCCCTCTCTGGGTTTACTTCCTTCTTGGTCTTTTAATGCCACTAGGACCAGCTTGAGTGTCACTAGACTCCTGCCTGGCAAGCAACTGTCCACAGTCCTCTGTTTCTGGCGACTCTTCAACACTTTCCTGAAGTGCAACATGGCTCTGTCACTGAAGTGGTTGCACAGAAGGCTTATTTCAGCTTGCTCAGGGTGGTGTCTTTCAACAAATGTCTGCACCTTATTCCACATTGAACAAATTTCCTTAATCTCTGAAGAAGGCACCTCCTTCACACACTCTTCCTCCTCATGTGAAGCAATAACCTCAGCTGTGGTCTGTTGCTGTTCCAGATGAAGCTCTTGCAGCTCTTCAGTTGTTAGCTCTATCCTGTGCTCCTCCACCAACTCTTCCACATCCTCACCACTCACCTCCAACCCCAGGCTGTTCCCCAATGCCACAATATCTTCCACAACAGGCACAGGGTCGTCAGGGTCAGGGTCAGCCTCAAATCCCTCTTTTCAACACAATCCAGCCACAGTGGTCTCCAAGTAGAGTTCAAAGTCCTGAAGTCACTCCTCCCAAGCCTTACCTATAAGGCCTAGGCAATGCACGATATTGAAGTAATCTTTCCAGAACTCTCTTGGGGTCAATGCAGAGTCATTGGTCATATTAAAGCACCTCTGAAACACTGCTTGGTGTACAGTTTCTTGAAGTTTGCAATGACCTGCTGGTCCATGGGCTGGATGAGAGGAGTGGTGTTAGGAGGCAAGAACTTCACTGTGATGAAACTGAACTCATCAGGCAACAACTCTTCCAAGTTGTGAGGATGAGCAGGAGCATTGTCCAGTACCAGGAGGCACTTGAGTCCCAATTTCTTTTCCAGGAGGTATTTCTTCAAACTAGGGCCAAACACTCTAGTCACCCATTCCTTGAAAATCTCTGTAGTGACCCATGCCTTGGTGTTAGCCTTCCAATGCACACACAATTATTCTTGTCAACACTGTGTTTCTTGAAGGGTCTGGGATTTTCTGAGTGATACACCTGTAAAGGCTTCACATTAAAATCACCACTGGCATTGGCACATATCATAAGAGTTAGCCTGTCTTTCATAGGCTTGTGTCCTGGCTGTGCCTTTTCCTCCTGAGTAATGAAGGTCCTGGTAGGCATTTTCTTCCAAAACAGGCCTGTTTCATCACAATTAAACACTTGTTGGGGGAGGAATTCTTCAGCCTCTATGAACCCTTAAATTCACTCACAAATTTTTCAGCTGCACGTTGTCTGAGCTGGTGCCTCACCATGCCTCCAACATTGTGTATGCCACTACGTTCTTAAACCTCTCAAACCAGCCTTTGCTAGCTTTAAAATCACTCGCATCACCACTGGTTCCAGGCATTGTCTTGACAAGATCTGCATGCAACTTCCTTGCCTTTTCACAAATTATCGCCATGGAAATACTATCACCCGCTATCTGTTTTTCATTGATTCACACCATCAGTAACTTCTCAACCTCATCCACTGTTTTCGATCTTTGTTTTGTTAACAAATTAACCCCTTTTGCAACATTAGCTTCCTTGATCTCATTTCTCTCTGCTAGGATAGTGCCAATAGTAGATGCACTTTTCTTGTACATCCTGGCAAGATCACTCAGACGTACGCCACTCTCATATTTTCTATTATCTCTTTCTTCAGTTCGATGGTGTTCCTCACTCTCTTTACCACTGGGGTGCCACTAGGAAGCTTCTTTGGACCCATGGTGACTTATTCAGTGACAATCACTAAACCACCAAAAAGACACCAAATGTATTGTGAATGTTTGAAAGAGCGCGCTGGGTAATGTTCTCTCAATGGTAAACAACGCTACAGTGGCGTCTTGCGCAGGCCAGGCGCAGAGCAGGCGGACACGTCTAATACGTTTGCTAACTGAGCTTTTTTGCTATCTGATTGCGAAAAGCTTTGTAACCGATTTTTCGTTAACTAGACCTTTCGTTAACTGAGGGTCTACTGTAGTTTGTTGGACTACGTATTGGTAGATAAAAGACTGTTGAGTAGACTTCAGGATGTACATGTTTATAGAGGGGCCACAGATATATCAGATCACTTTTTAGTTAATAGCTACAGTGGGAGTAAAAGGTAGATGGGATACATGGAAAATAGAAGCAGTAAGTAAGAGAGAGGTGAAGGTTTATAAACTAAAAGAGGAGGCAGTTAGGGTAAGATATAAACAACTATTGGAGGATAGATGGGCTAGTGAGAGTGTAGGCAATGGGGTCAAAGATGTATGGGGTAGATTTAAAAATGTAGTGTTAGTGTTCAGCAGAAGTTTGTGGTTACAGGAAAGTGGGTGCGGGAGGGAAGAAGAGCGATTGGTGGAGTGATGATGTAAAGAGAGAAAAAGTTAGCATATGAGAGGTTTCTACAAAGTAGAAGTGATGCAAGGAGGGAAGAGTATATGGAGAGAAAAAGAGAGGTTAAGAGAGTGGTGAAGCAATGTAAAAAGAGAGCAAATGAGAGAGTGGGTGAGATATTATCAACAAATTTTGTTGAAAATAAGAAAAAGTTTTTGAGTGAGATTAATAAGTTGAGGAATCCTAGGGAACAAATGGATTTGACAGTTAAAAATAGGAGAGGCGAGTTATTAAATGGAGAGTTAGAGGTATCGGGAAGATGGAGGGAATATTTTGAGGAGTTGTTAAATGTTGATGAAGACAGGGAAGCTGTGATTTCGTGTTTAGGGCAAGGAGGAATAACATCTAGTAGGAATGTGGAAGAGCCAGTTGTGAGTGTGGGGGAAGTTTGTAAGGCAGTGGGTAGAATGAAAGGGGTAAGGCAGCTGGGATTAATGGGATAAAGATAGAAATGTTAAAAGCAGGTGGGAATATAGTTTTGAAGTGGTTGGTGCTATTATTTAATAAATGTATGGAAGAAGGTAAGGTACCTAGGGATTGGCAGAGAGCATGTATTGTTCCTTTGTATAAAGGCAAAGGGGACAAAAGAGAGTGCAAAAATTATAGGGGAATAAGTTTGTTGAGTGTACCTGGTAAAGTGTATGGTAGTTATTATTGAAAGAATTAAGAGTAAGACAGAGAGCAGGATAGCAGATGAACAAGGGGGCTTTAGGAAAGGTAGGGGATGTGTAGACCAAGTGTTTACAGTGAAACATATAGGTGAACAGTATTTGATAAGGTAAAGAGGTTTTTGTTGCATTTATGGATTTGGAAAAGGCATATGATAGGGTGGATAGGGGGGCAATGTGGCAGATGTTGCAGGTGTATGGAATAGGTAGGTTACTGAAAGCAGTGAAGAGTTTTTGAGGATAGTGAGGCTCAGGTTAGAGTGTGTAGGAGGGAGGGGGACTATTTCCCAGTAAAAGTGGGCCTTAGACAAGGATGTGTGATGTCACTGTGGTTGTTCAATATATTTATAGATGGGGTTGTAAGAGAAGTGAATACTAGGGTCTTGGCAAAAGGTGTGGGGTTAAAAGATAAAGAATCAAATACAAAGTGGGAGTTGTCACAGTTGCTTTTTGCTGATGACACTGTGCTTTTGGGAGATTCTGAAGAGAAGTTGCAGAGGTTGGTGGATGAATTTGGTAGGTTATGTAAAAGAAGAAAATTGAAAGTGAATATAGGAAAGAGTAAGGTGATGAGGATAACAAAAAGATTGGATATCAGATTGGAGGGAGAGAGTATTATGGAGGTGAATGTATTCAGATATTTGGGAGTGGACATGTCAGCAGATGGGTCTATGAACGATGAGGTGAATCAGAATTGATGAGGGGAAAAGGGTGAGTGGAGCACTTCGGAGTCTGTGGAGATAAAGAACTTTGTCCATGGAAGTAAAGAGGGGAATGTATGAGAGTATAGTTATACCAACACTCTTATATGGGTGTGAAGCATGGGTGATGAATGTTGCAACAAGGACAAGGCTTGAGGCAGTGGAGATGTCATGTCTGAGGTCAATGTGTGGTGTGAATATAATGCAGAGAATTCGGAGTTTGGAAATTAGGAGGAGGTGCGGGATTACCAAAACTATTATCCAGAGGGCTGAGGAGGGGTTGTTGAGGTGGTTTGGACATGTAGAGAGAATGGAACGAGACAGAATGACTTCGAGAGCGTATAAATCTGTAGTGGAGGGAAGGCGGGGTAGGGGTTGGCCTAGGAAATGTTGGAGGGAGGGGGTAACTGTAGTGTAAAGCACCCCTCTGGCAAGACAGTGATGGAGTGAATGATGATGAAAGTTTTTCTTTTTCGGGCCACCCTGCCTTGGTGGGAATCGGCTGATGTGTTAAGAAAAAAAAATAAGTAGTAGTAGGTTGGTAGACAGCAACCACCCAGGGAGGTACTACCGTCCTACCAAGTGAGTGTTAAACGAAAGCCTGTATTTGTTTTACGTGATGGTAGGATTGCTGGTGTCTTTTTTTCTGTCTCATAAACATGCAAGATTTCAGGTATGTCTTGCTACTTCTACTTAAACTTAGGTCACACTACACATACATATACACATTTATGTATACACACTCATCTGAGTTTTCTTTGATTTTATCTTAATAGTTGTTCTTATTTCTTTTCCTTTCTTATCCATGAGGAAGTGGAATAAGAATCTTTCCTCTGTAAGCCATGCGTGTTGTAAAAGTCAACTAAAATGCTGGGAACAATGGGCTAGTAACCCCTTTTGCTGTACGTATATATTTACTAAAATGAAAAAGGAGAAAACCGTCAAAGTGGGATGTTTGAGTGTGCGTGAATGTTGTGCGAATGATAAAAGAGATGATTGTAGATGTTATGAATGAAAAGAAGCTGGATGTCCTGACTTTAAGCGAGACAAAGATGAAGGGGTAGGAGTTTAAGTGGGGAGAAATACGTAAATGGGATTATTTCATTAGTTTCAAATAGTTAGAGCTAAAGGAGAAGTGGCAGTAATGTTGAATAATCAGTTATGGCAGGTAAAGAGGGATTATAAATGTATAAATTCAAGGATTATGTGGAGTAAAATAAAGGTTGGATGTGACAAATGGGTTATAGTAAGTGTTTATGCACCTGGAGAAGAGAGAAGTGTAGGGGAGAGAAGAGAGAAGTGTAGGGGAGAGAAGAGAGATTTTGGGAAATGTTGAGTGAGTGTGTGGGGAGTCTTGAACCACATGAGAGAGTACTAGTGGTTGGGGATCTTAATGCTAAAGTGGGTAAAAATGTTGTGGAGGGAGTAGTAGGTAAATTTGGGGTGCCAAGGGTAAATGTAAATGGGGAACCGTTAATTGAGCTATGTGTAGAAAGAGGTTTGGTAATAAGTAATACATATTTTATGAAAAAGAGGATAAATAAGTATACAAGGTATGATATAGCACATAATGAAAGTAGTTTGTTAGATTATGTATTGGTGAATAAAAGGTTGATGGGTAGGCTTCAGGATGTACATGTTTATAGAGGGGCAACGGATATATTGGATCATTATTTAGTTGAAGCTACAGTTAAAGTAAAAGGTAGATGGGACAAAAAGAAAATGGCAACAGCAAGTAAGAGAGAGGTAAAAGTGTATAAACTAAGGGAAGAGGAAGTTAAGGTGAGATATAAGGAACTATTGGCAGAAAGGTGGGCTAGTGCAAGTATGTGAGTAGTGGGTCGGTTGAAGAGAGTTGGGATACTTTTAAAAAATGCAGTATTAGAATGAGGGGCAGAAGTTTGTGGCTATAGGAGGGTGGGTGCAGGAAGAAAGAGGAGTGAGTGGTGGAATGAAGAAGTAAAGGGTGTGATAAAAGAGAAAAAGGTAGCTTGTGAGAGGTTTTTACAAAACAGAAGTGTTAATAGAAGAGCAGAGTATATGGAGAGTAAAAGAAAGGTGAAGAGAGTGGTGAGTGTGCAAAAGGAGAGCAGATGAAAGAGTGGAAGATGCTCTGTCAAGAAATTTTTCTGAAAACGAGAAATTTTTTGGAGTGAGATAAACAAGTTAAGAAAGCCTAGGGAACGAATGGATTTTTTTTTTTATTAACACATCGGCCGTTTCCCACCAAGGCAGGGTGGCCCGACAAAGAAAAACTTTCATCATCATTCACTCCATCACTGTCTTTCCAGAGGCGTACTTACACTACAGGTACAAAACTGCAACATTAACACCACTCCTTCAGGAATCAAGTCTGGCCTGCCGGTTTCCCTGAAACCCTTCATAAATGTTACCTTGCCTACACTCCAACAGCACGTCAAGTCCTAAAAATCACTTGTCTCCATTCGCTCCTATCTAACACGCTCACGCACGCTTGCTGGAAGTCCAAGCCTCTCGCACACAAAACCTCCTTAACCCCCTCCCTCCAAACTTTTCTAGGCCGACCCCTACCCCGCCTTCCCTCCACTACAGACTTATGCACTCTCAGTCATTCTGTCTCATTCCATCCTTTCTATATGTCCAAACCATCTCAACAACCCCTCCTCAGCTTTCTGGATAATAGTTTTGGTAATCCCACACCTCCTCCTAATCTCCAAACTACGGATTCTCTGCATTATATTCACACCACACATTGCACTCGACATCTCCACTGCCTCCAGCCTTCTTGTTGCAACATTCACAACCTATGTCTCACACCCATACAAGAGTGTTGGTTTAACTATACTCTCATACATTTCCCTCTTTGCTTTCATGGATAAAGTTCTCTGTCTCCATAAGCTCGTCAGTGCACCACTCGCCTTTTTCCCCTCGTTAATTCTATGATTCACCTCATCCTTCATATACCCATCTGCTGACACATCCACTCCCAAATATCTGAACACATTCACCTCCTCCATACTCTCTCCCTCCAATCTGATATCCAGTCTTCCATTATCTATTTTTTTTTGTTATCCTCATCACCTTACTCTTTCCTATATTCACTTTTAATTTCCTTCTTTTGCATACCCTACCAAACTCATCCGCCAACCTCTGCAACTTCTCTTCAGAATCCCCCAAAAGCACAGTGTCATCAGCAAAGAGCAACTGTGACAACTCCCACTTTGTGTTAGATTCTTTATCTCTTAACCCCACACCTCTTGCCAACACCCAAGCATTCACTTCTCTTACAACTCCATCTATAAATATATTAAACAACCACGGTGACATCACACATCCCTGTCTAAGGCCTACTTTTTCTGGGAAATAATCTCCCTCTTGCCTACATAGTATTCTAACCTGTGCCTCACTATCCTCGTAAAAACTTTTCACCGCTTTCAATAACCTACCTCCTATTCCATACATTTGCAACATCTGCCACATTGCTCCTCTATCCATCCTATCATATGCCTTTTCCAAATCCATAAATGCCACAAACACCTCTTTACCCTTATCTAAATATTGTTCACCTATATGTTTCACTGCAAACACTTAGTCTACACACCCCCTACCCTTCCTAAAGCCTCCTTGTTCATCTGCTATTCTGCTCTCCGTCTTACTCCTAATTCTTTCAATAATAACTCTACCATACACTTTACCAGGTATATTCAACAGACTTATTCCCCTATAATTTTCACTCTCTTTTGTTCCCTTTCCCTTTATACAAAGGAATTATGCATGCTCTCTGCCAATCCCTAGGCACCATACCCTCTTCCATGCATTTATTAAATAAAAACACTAACCACTATAAAACTACATCCCCACCTGCCTTTAACATTTCTATCTTTATCCCATCAATCCCAGCTGCTTTATTCCCTTTCCCCTTTCATTCTACTCACTGCCTCATGAACTTTCCCCACACTCACAACTGGTTCTTCCTCGCTCCTATAAGAAGTTATTCCTCCTTGCCCTATACACGAAATCACAGCTTCCCTATCATCAACAACATTTAACAATTCCTCAAAATATTCCCTCCATCTTCCCGATACCTCTAACTCTCCATTTAATAACTCTCCTCTCCTATTTTTATGACATATCCATTATTTCCTTAGGTTTTCTCAACTTGTTAATCTCACTCCAAAACGTTTTCTTATTTTCAACAAAATTTGTTGATAACATCTCACCCACCCTCTCATTTGCTCTTTTTACACTGCTTTACCACTCTCTTAACCTCTCTTTTTTTCTCCATATACTCCTCCCTCCTTGCATCACTTCTACTTTGTAAAAACCTCTCATATGCTAACTTTCTCTTACTACTATCTTTACATAATCATTCCACCAATCGCTCTTCTTCCCTCTCGCACCCACTTTCTTATAACCACAAACTTCTGCTGAACACTCTAGCACTATATTCTTAAACTTACCCCACTGATTATGCTCTCACTAGCCCATTTGTCCTCCAACAGTTGTTTATATCTTACCCTAACTGCCTCCTCCTCTAGTTTATAAATCTTCACTTCTCTCTTACTTGCTGTTTCCATTCTCCTTGTATCCCATCTACCTTTTACTCCCACTGTAGCTACAACTAAAAAGTGATCTGATATATCTGTGGCCCCTCTATAAACATGTACATTCTGAAGTCTATCCAACAGTCTTTTATCTACCAATATGTAGTCCAACAAAGTACTGTCATTTTGCCCTACACCATATCTTGTATGCTTATTTATCCTCTTTTTCTGAAAATATGTTACCTATAACCAAACCCTTTTCTATACAAAGGTCAATCAAATGCTCCCCATTATCATTTACACCTGGTACTCCAAACTTACCTACCACCCTCTCTCTAAACGCTTCTCCTACTTTAGTATTTAGGTCTCCTACCATGATTATTCTCTCACTTGGCTCAAAAGTTCCTACACACTCGCCTAACATCTCCCAAAATCTCTCTCTCTCCTCTACACTCTTCTCCAGGTGTATACACACTTATTATAACCCATTTTTCACATCCGACGCTTATTTTAATCCACATAATCCTTGAATTTATACATTTATTTCCCTCTTTCTCTCCATAACTGATCCTTCAACATAATTGCTACCCCTTCCTTAGCTCTAACTCTCTCAGATACTCCTGACTTAATCCCATTTATTTCTCCCCACTGAAACTCACCTACCCCCTTCAGCTTTGTTTCGCTTAGGGCCAGGACATCCAACTTCTTTTCATTCATAACATCGGCAATCATCTCTTTCTTATCATCCGCACTACATCCACGCACATTCAGACAATCCAGTTTTATAAAGTTTTTCTTCTTCTCGTTTTTAGTAGATTTGTACAGGAGAAGGGGTTACTAGCCCATTGCTCCCGGCATCTTAGTCGCCTCATACGACACGCATTGCTTACGGAGGAAAGATTCTTTTCCACTTTCCCATGGACAATAGAGAAAATAAAAAGAACAAGAGCTATTAAGTAAAAGAAGAAAAACCTAGATGTGTGTATGTATATATATGCATGTGTATGCCAGTGTAGTGTGACCTAAAGTGTAAGTAGAAGTAGCTAGATATACCTGTTATCCAGCGTGTTTATGAGACAGAAAAAAGACACCAGCAATCCTACCATCATGTAAAACAGTTTCAGGTTTCTGTTTCACAGTCACCTGGCAGGACGGTAGTACCTCCCTGGGTGGTTGCTGTCTACCAACCTACTACCTACGTAATATACATACTATAATAATAATTATAAGTGAGATTCAGAACCCCACCACCAGATGGCAGTGTGTACCAAAACAACACTACCAGCAGTGCACATGTGCTTACGGAGCTTACCTCACGGTGGAAGGAATTCTTGTGTTTTCCTTACATTTTGTGCAGTTATTTTGCCAAATTTCTTTTTTCTCAGCAAGTCCTAAGGACAGTGCTGAGAAGAAAGAGGATGATTTCCATGGAATTAAAGCAGGAAATCATAGATAAACACACACTAGGTGCGAGGGTTAAGGACTTGGCCAGGCAGTACCAGCGTAGCAAATTACTGTATATGTATATTACTAGAGCAGAATGAGTCTATAAAGCCTATAGATGGGGTTGTAAAAGAAGTAAATGCTAGGGTGTTGGGGAGAGGAGTGGATTAAATTATGGGGATTCAAATACAAAATGGGAGTTGACAGTTACTTTTTGCTGATGATACTGTGCTTATGGAAGATTCTAAAGAAAAGTTGCAAAGGTTAGTGGACAAGTTTGGGAGGGTGTGTAAAGGTAGAAAGTTGAAAGTGAACAAAGATAAGAGTAAGGTGATGAGGGTATCAAACGATTTAAATAAAGAAAAATTGGATATCACATTGGAGAGAGGGAGTATGGAAGAAGTGAATGTTTTCAGATATTTGGGAGTTGACTTGTCAGTGGATGGGTTTATGAAGGATGAGGTTAACCATAGAATTGAAGGAAAAAAGGCGAGGGGTGCGTTGAGGTATCTGTGGAGACAAAAAACGTTATCCATGGAGGCAAAGAAGGGAATGTATGAAAGTATAGTGGTACCAACACTCTTATATGGGTGTGAAGATTGAGTTGTAAATGCTGCAGCGAGGAGGTGGCTGGAGGCAGTGGAGATGTCCTGTCTAAGGGCAATGTTTGGTGTAAATATTATGCAAAGAATTCGGGGTGTGGAAATTAGGAGGTGTGGAGTTACTAAAAGTATTAGTCAGAGGGCTGAAGAGGGGTTGTTGAGGTGGTTTGTTCATCTAGAGAGAATGGATCAAAGTAGAATGACTTTGGGAGCGTATAAATCTATAGGGGAAGGAAAGAGGGGTAGGGGTCGTCCTTGAAAAAGTTGGAGGGAAGGGGTAAAGGAGGTTTTGTGTGTGAGGGGCTTGGACTTCCAGCAAGTGTGTGTGAGCGTGTTAGATAGGAGTGAATGGAGATGAATGGTTTTTGGGACCTGACGAGCTGTTGGGTTGGTGAAGAGGAAGAGAGAATGGTGTTTGATGGAGGTTGAAGGGAGGGTGGATAAGATGTTATGTTCCTTCTCTCACTGTATGAGGTTTAATACAACCCTGCCTGTGGCTCCAGCAAATATGACATAATCTTTCAGATAATATTCCAACACCCCATCACACATCAGAATTAGCTGATAACTATAATAGTGATACCCCGGTTTACGTAATTAATTCGTTCCAGAATGCTGTTCAAGTGCCGTTACCAAATGAATTTGTTCCTATAAGGAATAATGTAAATTAGTCCTTTTAGACCCCCAAAAATACACTTACAAAAGCACTTTCAAAAATACACTTCTTTTGTTTTTTCTTTTTTCTTTTTCCAAGTAACTTTTGTGGCCTGTGAGACCAATATGAGCACTATTTGGTATATATTCACTTGTTGTATAATACACAATAGCTCCACAAACACTGTTGTCATTATATTGTTTACAAAAAATGTTTACACACGATCAATATACAATGTTGTTTATTATTATTTGTCTATCATATATATACATATATACAGCCACTGGACATGTTTCTAGAAGTTCTGCAGCTTGTGGAAGTCTCTGAAACATGGTTCCATGCACAGTGGTGTTTCACATTCCACACACATGAAACGAGTGTCTCTGCGTTGTTGTGGGCGTTTTTTTGTATGTGCACAGACAAAATGCCTCTTCTGAGCCTTTTTCTTGCAAGCAGTAGCAGGCAGTTTTGTTAGGAAGTGTTCACCAGGCCTCAGACGAGAGGGTAGGTGTTGATCAGTTCGCAGGCGTTGTTCTATTGCAGGTGTTGTTACTTGGTACTTGAATAATATTTGTCTGATGACAGACAAACAAAACTGACCATATGGTGGTTTGTTTCTGGTCTTCAACTTATACACATTATAAGCATTCAGCATGGAAATGTCCACAAGATGAAAAAGGAGTTTTATGTACCACTTATAACTCTTGCGAACACAGTCAGCAAACCCAATCTGCATGTCACATTTGTCCAATGAATGCATATTGAGAGTGTAGTCCATTACAGCTGCAGGTTTTAGGATGGGTTCATTGGTCTCTCTATTCAGCCTGCCAGTGTCTGTCATTTTGTTTTTGTGAACTGATGACAACAGTGTGACATCTCGTTTGTCATGCCATCGAAATGCCATGATGTCATTGGCAGCAAACACCTGCACCTCGCCTCTACGAGTGCCTGCGTTGAACCTTGGCATATGTTTACGATTTGCACGTACTGTACCGCACACATCTGTCATGTTCACTCGCAAAGAATCACTGAGTAAAGGGCTTGTGTACCAGTTATCAGTATATAATATATGCCCCTTATCAAGATATGGTTCCATCATTGTTCTAACCACATCACCAGAGATACCCAATAACTTCCTGGTATTTTGCAATGTATTGCTTCCAGTGTACACAATGTCCAATACAAGACCACTGTAGCAATCACAAAGTACAAACAACTTTATACCAAAGTGTTTCCTCTTGCTTGGTATACAGTGGACCCTCGGTTAACGAGAGGTTCCGTTAACGTAAGCTTTTTTCGGAATCGGTTAGCGAAAAATTCCTTGGTTACCGAAAGGTATTAGACGTGTCCGCCTGCTCCGCGCAAGCGCAGGACACCAGTGAAGCGTTGTTTACCATTGAGAGAACATTACCTAACGCGCTCTTTCAAAGATTCGCAATATATTTGGTGTCTTTTTTGGTGGTTTAGTGATTGTCACTGTGAAATAAGTCACCATGGGTCCAAAGAAGCTTCCTAGTGGCACCCAAGTGGTAGCATTCACATGCAGGGGGAGTGCGGGTAGCAGGCATGCAGGGAGTGTAGCAGGCATGCAGGGAGTAGGCATGCAGGGGGCAGGCATGCAGGGAGTGTAGCAGGCATGCAGGGAGTGTAGCAGGCATGCAGGGAGTGTAGCAGGCATGCAGGGAGTGTAGCAGGCATGCAGGGAGTGTAGCAGGCATGCAGGGAGTGTAGCAGGCATGCAGGAGTGTAGCAGGCATGCAGGGAGTGTAGCAGGCATGCAGGGAGTGTAGCAGGCATGCAGGGAGTGTAGCAGGCATGCAGGGAGTGTAGCAGGCATGCAGGGAGTGTAGCAGGCATGCAGGGAGTGTAGCAGGCATGCAGGGAGTGTAGCAGGCATGCAGGGAGTGTAGCAGGCATGCAGGGAGTGTAGCAGGCATGCAGGGAGTGTAGCAGGCATGCAGGGAGTGTAGCAGGCATGCAGGGAGTGTAGCAGGCATGCAGGGAGTGTAGCAGGCATGCAGGGAGTGTAGCAGGCATGCAGGGAGTGTAGCAGGCATGCAGGGAGTGTAGCAGGCATGCAGGGAGTGTAGCAGGCATGCAGGGAGTGTAGCAGGCATGCAGGGAGTGTAGCAGGCATGCAGGGAGTGTAGCAGGCATGCAGGGAGTGTAGCAGGCATGCAGGGAGTGTAGCAGGCATGCAGGGAGTGTAGCAGGCATGCAGGGAGTGTAGCAGGCATGCAGGGAGTGTAGCAGGCATGCAGGGAGTGTAGCAGGCATGCAGGGAGTGTAGCAGGCATGCAGGGAGTGTAGCAGGCATGCAGGGAGTGTAGCAGACATGCATTAAAAGAAAAAGAAGGGAAGTAACCCCATAGAGGGACTTGTTACCTGAAGTCCTTTTGGAGGGGGATTTCCCTTCCAACCATTAACACCCTGCCCCTGTCAGCAACTCTACCTTCCAGATGCCTGCAACTCTTCAATAAAGGTAAGTAAATGTTATTGTTTTTTGTTTTGTTTTTTTGAGTGATTATTTTTTTGTGGAACGAATTAATTGTATTTACATTATTTCTTATGGGAAATAAGGTTTCAGATAACGAAAGATTCAGATTAAGTAATAGCTCCTGGACCGGATTAATTTCGTTAACCGAGGGTCCACTGTATACTGCTTGAACGACAGTCTACCTTTGAACAAAATCAAAGACTCATCAATAACAAGCTTCCCGAAGGGATAGAAATACATATTGAATTTCTGTTTCAGATACATAACCACATTTCTAATCTTATATAACCTGTCTTTTCTGTCAGGCCTGGTTTTGTCTGAGAAATGTAGCATACGTAATAGTAGCACAAATCTATTCACTGGTATTATTTCACTAAAAGATGGGGTTGCAATGAGGCGGTCTGTCGACCAGTATGATTTGACACTGTGCTTATACACATGTGGCATAAGCATTATTGTGGCAAACAAAAGATACATCTCAGCCACAGTTGTCTCCTTCCACTGGTGTAGACAGGATCCTGGTGAAAGAATCGTGTTTGCCATGGTGTAATCGAAGTATCTGTTGCTTTCCCTGACAATAATTTCCATCAGGAGTTCGTCAAATAATAACTGGAAACATTCCAGTTCAGTGGCATTGTTCCCAAGTGTACAAGATGGCCGTAGTCCACTTTGACTTTCATCAAAGTGATGGGGATTGGGAACAAAATTGTCAGCTTCCTGCCAATCCCAGGTGTGGTCTGCTGGTGGGTACTGGATATTGACAGGTGGTTGTGGAGGTTGTTGTGGTGGGTGGGTGGGTGAGGCTGACGCAGCGGCGTGGGTAGCAGCATGGCCCACTGCTGGTGCCTGATGGCTGGCACCGCCACTACCACCACCACCATCTGATGACCCATGCACATTTTTCATCCCCATTGTAACAATATCACCTTCATTTTCACTATCACTTCCTGTTGTATGCCCACGGGATGTACTCTGAGATGTACTCCTTACCCTCGGAACAGCATATGGCACACTTCCAGAGCGCATATACCGTCGTATATACTGACGCTTCACTGGAGAATATTCCACTTCACTCTCGCTACTGGAACTGTTTTGAAGAGCTTGGAGTTCATATTCACAATCATCACCATTGCTCACATCTGAGTCCTGTATATGAGTAAATAACAATTTCCTCCTTTGTTCTAGTACAAGTGAACGTGAACAAGACACCATAGCACCGGAGGTGGAAGGTTGTGGGTCGTCTGGGTTTTCCTCACTGTTACCGGTATTAGGTTCATTATTTTCGGTCACAAACTCACCAAAACCCTGGAATTCATCTTCACTGACACTTCCATCTGTGTTTGAACTGTCACTTGGGAACAAGAGAGTCCCAATTCGCCGAGGAGTGAAGTGTTTCTTACCGCGGTGCATGGTGATCAACAGGTACTGAAATGGTGTTCCCACAATGCACCACTGGCTCCACACGATTTTTTTCCTACTGCGCACACTGACCGCGCAGACCAATTCTCTCACATGTAGGCCTACCAGCTTTCTCCCGCTCGATTTGAAGGCACTAGAATTTATGCGTACTAGTACGTGACCGACCCTGACTTCAATGACTTATCTTTCTTTGATATCTTTGAAGAGTTTCGAGAGTATCTACTTTCTGAGCCCGGCCATGGGCCAGGCTTGTCTGGTGCTTGCCTGGTCAACCAGGCTGTTGCTGCTGGAGGCCCGCTACGGGACCGACACTCAAAGGTTTAAGATTATTTTTCTGTTTGTTTAAATTCCAAAAAAAAAAAAATTTGCGATCAGTACTTACCGAGATATAGAGGCATAAAGTTGGCAAAAAATGAGCCGCGTATGGCAACAGCGGCAAATGCCACTCGCCCAGTAAACTTTGGTTTACTTCCTTTCGTAGGTTTCTTGTTTTTTTCACTATTTTATTTTTTTACGTAACTTATGTGGCCTGTGAGACCAAAGTAAGGTGCAATGTATATATATACACTCGTTGTATGCAACACAATAATCGCACAAACATTAGTACAGTGGACCCCCGAGTAACGAACACCCTGGAAATCGTACAATTATGTAAGTATAATATTGGAAGTGCTAATGGACTAACCTACTTGACATTATTTCTTAAGGGAGTAAATTCATTCGGTAATGGCACTTGAGCAGGCTTCTGGAATGAATTTTGTTCGTTACTCGGGGGTCCACTGTATCATTATATTGTTTACAAAACTTGTTTACACCAACCAACAATAAAAAAAATTGTTTATTACTATTGTTCTATAATATATATACACATATATAATGACTGGACACTTTCATCAACTTCAATTATCACTTCAAAGCTCCAAGCTATGTGTGTGTGTGGACATCTAAATTTGCTGAGTCAGGGTAAGGCAGCTGTCAAAATGACATATTATACCATTACTCACCACCAACACTGCCTGTCAACCTGTCAACACAAAAGGGGACCCATGTCTACTTCCCCACAACCTCCTTTCTTTCCTTCATACCTACCTTCCTAGCTTCCTTTCTTCTTTCATTCCTTCCTTTCTTTCTGCCTTCCTTTCTTACATATTTCCTTCCTTCCTCTCATCTCTTCCCTCCTGCCTTCCTTTCTTCCTTCATTCCTTCCTTTATTTATTCCTTCCTTTCTTACTTCTTTTGTTCCTTCCTTCCTTTCTCTTTCTTAATTCCTTCCTTCTTCCTTTTCCCCTTTCTTCCTTCCTTCCTCTCATCTGTTCTTTCCTTCCTCCCTTCCTCTTATCTCTTCCTTCCTTCCTTCCTTTCTTCCTTCTTTCTGGTATCCTGGGAATTTCTTTCGGTCACAAACTCCTCAAAACCATGAAATTTATCTTCAGACACACTTCCATCTGTGTTAGAGCTATCATTGAGGAAGAGAACAGTCCCAGATGCGCCAAGGAGTCAGATAATTCTTACCGCTAGGCATGCTGAACAAGGACTACTGAAATGGTGTTCCCACAATGCACCACTGGCTGCCCAATTTTTTTTATACTGCACACACTGACCACACAGACCCATTCTCACATGTAGGCCTACCAGCTTTCTTCTGCTTGATTTGAGGCAGCTAGAATTTATGCGTCTTAATACGTCCGAAACATTGGCTCATAAGACGTATATATACGACCGAAACAGTCAAAGGGTTAAGTAAGTAAGTTTATTCAGGTATACACAAATCCAATTATACATAGATTATCATACATAGCAGCATATGTGTAGAAACCCTAGGATAACTAAAAAAAAGTCAGTGACTTATTTCCATTGCTACACTGTTAATGCTACACTATCACTGGCTGGTGCTATAGCCTTTATCAACTTGTGAAGCTTCTTTGGACCCATGGTGACTTATTTCAGTGACAATCACTAAACCAGCAATAAACACAATAAATTTATTGTGAAATGTTTGTAAGAGCGCGCTGGGTATTGTTCACTTAAGTGTAAACAACGCTAGACTGACGTCCTGCGAGGCACACAAGCGCAGGCAGGCGGACAGGTCTGGTACGGACCACTACACGAGTAAAAACCGCTACACGAGAAAAATATTGACCTTAAAAAGCAACCTTTACACGAAAAAATCGTTATTCGGACAGACCGTTACTCGGGGTTCTACTGTACATTGTTTTTGTTTTTTTCTTATAGGAGGATTCACTGAGGCAGCGCTCACATGCAAGCACAGGAGAGAAGAAACAAGCAGTGGTGTCTAGCATCATCCCTCAGCATGAGACTCAGCAAGCAAATCCTATGATGCACTTTGTTGCAGCTCTCGTTATTGCTATCGTTGGCTTTATTCTTGGTAAATTCATCCTTTGAAGAATTTCAACTGCCATCGCCCAAGATCACTAGGTAGCAATCGGCCATTTTCTACCACAACTCAAACTTGTCAAACTTTTGGGGGGCATATCCATTGTCTAGTGGACTTCATTTGCTAGTTGGAAATATTATTAGCTATCTTCTACAGCCATCTGCCTTTACTCCTAAATAAGATTGTATTTGGCCATTGTTAATTTCTAATTACTTTATATAAAAATTTGCTTTAAATAAGCTACAAGATAAACCAGTCAAAAATATGCTGCCTTCACTTAATCCAGGTTTTAAGAGCTTCTTGCAAGCTATATAAATATATATAAATATATATATATATACAGTATACAAAAAAAGACAAGTGTAACAAATATTATCTTGTAATTTTGAGGCAAATCATTTAGCTTGCTTTAATTAATTTATTTTACATATTAAATAGTGATAATAAAATTAAGATGGATTAAAAATCATGCATTTCATTTTAAAGGATCATACTAATAATTTTATATATAAAATATGCAAATTATAAAACTTTTTTCCCAGAAATCAATGCATTTCATGATGCATCGCATTTGCCTGTGATTAGTTACAACTCACGTTTTGAAATCTTTCATGTGCTCTTTTAATATATATCATTTAGCAATAGGTAAAGCATTAATGTCTTCAATTTGCTTGGGAAAAAATTTACTTGGCCCAGGCACTGTTTCATGTTTACAGGAAAAAGATAAAAAAAGATTTTTGACTATGTTATGCCGCCACACCCCAAGGCAACAATTCCAAACCAGAAGTTGTGAAAGACTTGGGTGTTAATACAGCTTTTTCAGGTTCTCTTTATTGTTTTATTTATAAACAAAATTGTAATTTTTGTTCACTCTTGTTGTAGAATTGTTTCAGGAAAAATGTCATGAGGATTTCATAGATTTTAATTTTTGTACCTTAATGGACATTATAGTTAAGTTTAATCACTTGCTGTATACCCTGATCTGGTTATTGCTAATTATCAATTGTTCAGTTAAACTACTTAATCCTGATGAAGTTTGAATCTTCACTTCCTGTTCTCAAGTTCAGGATAAATGGAAGTCGGGACTGCAATTGAAATGAGCAAAAAATATCTTTGTACTGAATTAATTGAGATTGCGGCTGAGGAGTCATGGTGGAAACCTTGTTTGGTGCAAGTTTCTGCCAGGTTGACAGTAGAGGGCAGCGTAGGTGTCACTCCAGTGTAGGTAGTAGCAAAGATTGAAGCATAGTCTCCAAAGACACTAGGAAGTGGGACTCATGTGCATACTAGCCTAAGAGCAAGGACTTGTGGAACTTGTCTCCAGGGCAACTTGACATTATAAGATGTAGTTAATATACATACTCTAAAAACACGCAGCCCATCATAAGGTGTGACGTGGCATGGTCTTACACTGGAACTTGACCTCATTAGTGCATTTCAGTCTATTTAGGTTTTGCAAATTTAAAATTCTCCTGTGGGTTATAGAAAATTAGAAATGCGTGGAAAATCCTAGAACACGACTAATTTGCACTGGTCAGGTCTCATTCATGTTAGTTTATTCCAGCTTACAATACCTACCTTGTGAAAATCATCTGTGTTTTGTTTAGTCAGTCTTTTTTTTGTACATTACTATAGTATGCAAGAGCTGTTTGTACAAAATACAAATCCCATGTATATAAGTTGGTGTGGTATGTTCTTGTCTTCTATCACAGTTGTATTTTTTATTCTATTTTTCTTTTGCAACTCACAAATAGTTTATGTACATTTAATCTCTTCATTCATTGTCATTACTAGTGGACTGTAAACATTACTAGTGGACTGTAAACATGTGTTGCTAAACCTACACCTATATTTCTGTTAGCATTTGATAGATGTTGACTATCAAACTGTATATTACAGATAAGTTTCTTAAACATGTGAATGTTTCCTTGTACACTTCATTGTGCACGAGACAGACTGAAGCCACCAGGGATGGAGGTCTGACAAACTCGATGCTTTGATTGGTGCCACTATTGTGTTACAATGTTAACTACTGCATGCGCCTCCAACTAACTTTGGACAGTGTAATGAAATATAGCCAGTGTATTTTTGACACTTGTTTGTAACACTGGTGTGGTAAGTCGTGGGTGTTTTGTACCCAAGTGTAGAGTGTGCAGCGTGTCATGATAAATATGTCACACCTTAATGTACTGCTTGTTTTTATTTGTCCTTGCAATATTTTTTCTTCCATTAAATCAGTAATTCTCATTAGCTTATAACATGATTAACCACTTAATGGAATTATCAAGTAATTAGTGTTACTGGAACCTGGCACCTACTGGGCAACTTTAATGTATGCATCGTGCAGAGGTAATGAAGTCCATATTTTAACAGGCTCGTATTTCTGATAAGAAAAATGGGAAATTTCATCAGCATATTTTCCTTTGGACAGCATTATACATATTTTGTATATTGTACCAATATTTGGTTTAATAAAAGGAAAAAATAAATATTGTGTTGAACTACTGTTATTACTTAGGCTTTTCAGCCTTATGCAGGGTTACCTAATGATATATCATTTATGTGCCTTTTTTTTTATCCACCCCTTAGGAAGTTTCTAGTTTTTTTTTTTTATTAATGGTATTGACCCTTCCAGGTTTAGTCTTGTAAGGGATTCTGTAGAATACATGCTATGTATCTGTATACAAGAATAAAGATACTTAGCTTTGTTGCTGTCTCAGCCATTCTGCAGCTGCACCCAGAAGACTCCTCCGTGAAACAGCTGTTCTACAGCCCGTAGCTGATGAAGGATAAGTAAGTATGAGTATAATTGCCCCAGAGGAGCGTCATATCAGCATTTCATTCAGTAACTGAATGCTGACTCAACTTACGGTTTTGGGCTCAATGGCCTGCGAATTACGGGGTATTTTGATAACTCCAGACAGGTTATGCCTTAGCTATCTGCTGCGCAGCCATCCTAACCAAGTACATAACTGACTAGACCTACCTGGGTATATGTATCGAACTGTCAAGTGTCACCCCGATATCTGCTTTCTTGATTGAAGTGGTGTTTTGGTGGCACTGTCTGTCTCTGAAGATTGTTCGTAACACTGCACTGTTCTTCAGTATTTGTCCTTTACTTCACAGTAATTTCACAACATAGTTCTACCACGAATGGCTGAGATTGTCACTGAGGAACAGAAACGTGCGAATCGCTAATGTCTTTGTTCTTCTAGTGTGAAACACGAGTTGTCTGCGCCAGTTCTTAAAACAATCTGCCTGATCCTGCCGTGGCTTTGCCATGCGCACCTTCCTTTCAAAGGATTTGCTGAATTCAGCGTTATTTCTCATACTTGCTAAACACTGCAACAAAATGCATTACAAATGATAGATTTCCTAGACTTAAGACTTATCCAGTGTTTTAAGATAGTCTCAACTTGGAAATAAAGTGATGCAAGGTTTTCTGTACTTTCCAGCCAAGGTAAAGTCTCCCCTTTCTCTCGTTAACCCATACTTTGGTTGCAATGTTGATCTCTTGCAAGGAGAGTGGCTTGACTATGATGCTCTTAGCCTCATACGGAATCAATTAAATTGTTGATCGGAAGTAAGACAGCAAGACGCCATTTACCCTTTCTGAGAGGGTTGAGTCCCTCGGTGATAGGGGCTGATACCCACCTTTCTGGAACAACTTTCTCCAAGTCTTTTTTTTTTTTTTTTTTTTTTTTTTAATACTCTGGCTGTTTCCCACCAAGGTAAGGGGAACCAAACAAGAAGAAAGACTACTAACCATTACTCTAAATCACGGTCTTGCCAGAGGTGTGCCAACATTACATTTCAGACTGCAATATTCCCACCCATCCTTCATAATGTAGGCACTGTACTTGCCTCTTCCAGGACTTGCAACTGATTAACAAGTTTTCTTGAATCCCTTCATAAATGTTAACCTTACACATAACCACTTGCCTCCACTCTTATCTAACATGCCTGTTGGATGTCCAAGACCCTCACTACAAAACCTTTATCCTTTCCTGCAACCTTTCCTAGCATGACCCCTACCCTATCTTCCCTCCACTACAGATTTCAACCCTCCCAGTCAATCCTATTTATCTCCATCCTCTAAATGTCCAAACCACCTCAAATAACCCCCTTCCTCAGTTCTCAGGATATTTTAAGTAACCCCACATCTCATCGTTAAACTATGAATTCTCTTCGTGATATTCATACCACACATTTCCCACTTCCTCCATCCTCCTCATTGCTGCACAATTTTTAAAACCTGTGCTTGACTCGCATATAAGAGTATTGGTACCACTATTCTGATACATATATATTTCTCCATTTTGCCTCCATGGACACAAATGCCTCAGTGCATCATTTGCCTTTTTTCCCCCCTTGTAATTTGTCCTCTTTAAGGGGGGGGGGCTCCTTGTTGTGGTAAAGAGGCTATTGGTCTGAGGAATTGGACCTCTTGGTCTTCTGTCTAAGACCGAACCTAATTACCCCCCAATCCCCCCTTCCCTATCCCCTTCCTGTTTTCAGACTTTGGAATTCTCCCCACAGGCACTCTGGTTCCTAGGTAGGGGGAAGGGTACCGTGGTCCATCCCATTCCATTGAGGTCCTTGGGGGTGGTGTAGTTTGCCATGGAATCTGGATCCGCTGGGGATGTCCCGATCCCTCTCCAGTCTCCTGGGGGGTGCCTTTGGGTATCTTTCGGGTGACGGGTGTATCTCTGGAGGCTGCCTCTTAGATTCCAGGTGGTGGTGGCCGAAGGAGGTATGCTTTGTGGCAGGTATCCGACCTCCCTCTTGTCCAACAAGGTGTCTCGTTAGATGTGAGGTTGCTATCCCAGATTGCTGGTTTACTGGCATGAAGGGTAGGGTATGGCACGGGTTTCATGTCACATCTGCACTACTTGCGGTGCTGAGGTCCTCTTGGGTGCAGAGGGGGATTTACAGCCCTTTCATTCCCCTAGGAGCTATCCCTCCATGTTCCCCCCTTTTTTATTCTTTTATTTTTCTTTTTTCTTTTTTTTCTAAAAAAACAAAAAGAAAAGTGACATAACCATGGAGTCCCAAATCCATGAAGTTCCTCCTCCTGGGCCCCTTTCTTCTGCTGCACCCTATTCCAACCTTACCTTGTTATTTGACCATTCTTTGGACCTTTCTAATGCCTCTGTACCTTCTGCTCCAGGTACCGAGGTTCCGCCTGACTCCTTTGATACATCCGACCTTCGCACTTCTTTGACCATACTTCCAGCTTCTCCCTCAATGGTGCGATGATTTTCGGATCGCCCATCTGTCACACGTCGGACCACCACTGGTCCCACACCTAAACGACCAAGTAGTATCATCATTAACTGATGATACTACTTTGCTTACTTTTAACTCTGCCCAGAAATGACTGGCACAACACTCTTCCCTTACACACTATATTTCAAAATACACAATGGACTAAGTTTTTTACTCTGCAACCGACTTCTACTATCTTTCAGATTATAGTAACAGCAAGGCGCTCCTACACCATGTTGGTCAAGATATTTCATTTCATGCTCTAAAGAGCGGTGCATGCATCGTCACTACAAAATGCTAGCCAAGCTTGCGATCTTTCTCCTTACAACCATAGATGCTGTTCCTGTAACAATTGAAAAAACATTCCCTCAATTCTTAGTGATACTGTCATTCTACCTCATACCATTGTCCAATGTAATTTCCAGATGTGGTGATGACATTCTGGAACAGCTTGAGCTTGAAGACCTTCCGATCCTTAAAGTAGACGCGTATGCACTCCCTGCCCGTGGGTGGAGATGCTACCCCTGCAGTGTAGCTCACTTAACTTTCGACTGCCATGAGCTTTTGTCATTGTATATTGCGGAATACCATTTACAAGTCTGACAGGTGATCCCTGCACCACAACAGTGTAGAAATTGCTGTCATTTTGGCCATCCTGCGAAATATTGCAGGACCATGGCTGAATGCCTAGTCTGTGGTGCTGATGACCATACCAATACATGTTGTGATCTCCCTCCCTCCTGCCTTGTCATGGGGCTCATCCATCTTATTCTCATCGTTGCCAAGTTTACTTGAATGTGAAATCCATTGTCTCAGAGACAGAAGGCTTTCCTTACGCCATGGCAGTCTCTCATCTACGCCTCTAGGGGAGACTTCCCCATATTTCTTATTCTTGAATTACTAAGAGACCCCTGATCTCTGGGGTCCCAATTCTCACGGTCTCCCCTGCAGTCACACCTTCTACAGTCACCTCTGTACCTAATTCTTTTGCAGTCCTGGACTCTGAGGTCTCTACCTCATCACCTCATACTGTTCTCAACTCTTCTCGCTCTCAAGTTTATCTACTAGACCTCACACAACCACTCCTCCCCTTTTCCCCTCTACTTCTATGAATTCCAAAAAATCCCCATTTTATAAATCCCCTTTAACCCCTCCTTCACTTATCCTACTCGGCCATTTTTCCTTTCCAGTCTCTGTACCTGGTTCTTTACCTCTTACTAGCTCAGTTACGAATGTAGAGGTTCATCCTTCCCCTCATATGGTACCTTCCTCTTCTGTCACCTCCCAGGTTGCTTCCTCTCCTGTCCCTTCCCAAGTTAACCCTAACATTTCACCCCCCCCCTACTTTGGTAACTTCTGTTGATGCCTAGATCTTTTCTATCTCCAGTATCCTCTTTAAGGGGGCTCCTTGACGAGGTGAAGAGGCTATCGGTCTGAGGAATTGGACCTCTTGGTCTTCTTCCTCAGACTGAACCTAATTACCCCCTTCCCTATCCCATCTTCCCCATCCTCCCTTTTTACCTTTCCTCCTCCTCATCCCTCCCTTCCTCTTTAAGGGGGGCTCCTTGTCGTGGTAAAGAGGCTATCGGTCTGAGGAATTGGACCTCTTGGTCTTCTTCCTCAGACCGAACCTAATTACCCCCCAATCTTCCCTCCCCTTTCCCCTTTCCTCCTCCTCCTCATCCCTCCCTTATTTCCTTCCCATTTTTACCCTGGGAGCTTCTCTCCACAGGCATTCTAGTACCTAGGTAGGGGGAAGGGTACCGTGGTCCAATCCCATTCCGTTGAGGTCCTTGGCGGTGGTGTAGTTTGCCGTGGAATCTGGATCGCCTGGGGATGTCCCGATCCCTCTCCGGTCTCCCGGGGGGTGGCCTTGGGTATCTTTCGGGCAACGGGTGTATCTCTGGAGGCCACCTTTCGGATTCCGGGGGTGGTGGCCGAAGGCGGTATGCTTTGTGGTGGATATCCGGCTGCCCTCTCTTTTGTCCGCCAAGGTGGCTCAGTGGATGTGAGGCTGCTATCCCGGATTGCTGGTTTACTGGCATGAAGGGTAGGGTATGGCACGGGTTCCATGCAGCATCTGCACTACTTGCAGTGTTGAGGTCCTCTTGGGCACGGAGGGGGATTTACGCCCCTTTCATTCCTCCTAGGAGCTATTCCTCCACGTTCCCCCCTTTTTTTATTCTTTTATTTTTCTTTTTTCTTTTTTTTCTTAAAAACAAAAAGAAAGAAGTAACCTAACCATGGATGCCCTAATCTGTGAACCTACCCCTGGGCCCCTTGATACCGCACCTAGTTCTGACCCTCGTTAATGGACAACTCTTCGGACAACCCTAATACCCCTGTACCTCTTGCTGGTGCCGGTTCGTCACCTGCTTCAGGTACTGGGGATCCGACTGCCCCTTTCGATACGTCTGACCATCACTATTCTCTGACCTTGATTCTGGCTTCTCCCTTAACGGTGCAGCAATTTTCGAATTGTCCGTCCGTCACACGGACCACCCCCGGTCCCGCACACAAACGACCTCGACCCTTACATGACGATTCGACAATTTCTTCTCATTCATCTTGGAAACGACCAGCTCGTCACGCACTCCCCTTAAACTCGTTTCACACTACTCAATGGACAAAGTTTTTTACTCTGCGACCGACTTCTCCTAATACCTATATTTCAGACCATAGTATTGGTAAGGCTCTGCTATGCCATGTTGGTAAAGATATCTCATTTCACGCTCTCAAGAGCGGCACTCGCATTATCACGGTCTATAATGCTGGCCAAGCTTGTGATCTTTCTCTTCTTACGACCATAGATACTGTTACTATCAATATTGACAAGCATCATTCTCTCAAATCTTGTAGTGGTTCTGTCATTTTACCCCACACCATTGTCCAACGGAATTTCCAGACATGTGGTGATGACATTTTGGAGCAGCTTGAGCTCCAAGAACTCCCTATCCTTAAAGTTGACACTTTTGTCCTCCCTGCCAATAAGCGAAGACGTTATCCTTGTACATATTACAAAAAAGAATCATTTGTAATAAACGACTGTTTAGGATAGCAACAAACTCTCAATTTTCAATATTTATTATATTATTAATATAAAAACATAATCTGAATAAAATCATAATCTTTATAATTTGTGTAAAAACATATTTATATAGTATACAAAAATCATAGTACACTAAAATACCACAAGTAAAATCATATACTCAGTGCTTATCAAGTCGCTGCCATCTTCAAGTGTCACGCAGGACACTACCATACCTCGTCATGATACTCCTTCTCCACCGTGTCCTCAGACACCCTTATCTCTGTCTTATGGCACGCTTACGGGGTTCCACGACACCCGGTCTCCCTGTACCATAAGACTCCATCGCTGTGTCACACGACACCTTCTCTGTGCCACATGGCACGCCCCCTGCATCATGAACCCATCTCTAATAAAACCTGTGCACCGCGTCTTGACACACACCAAATACACGTCTCTTAACTTGTGTCGTGCCACCATCACAAACTCTCTGGATACACTATACAAAGTTAATAGATGTTAAGTGAAAACAAAGGTGGAAGTGTAGGCCTAACGAGTTTCGTGTTTGAAATCAGTTGCCAGCGGCCGCCGGGTCCTTACCACGCAAGTCCGTGTATCGATAATTTTAAACTGTTAGTATACCTGACCAAAATCTAGTGATTACATTGATATAAAAATTTATGAAATACGAAAAGGGGCACAATCCTGAGGAAATACGTAATTTGTCCAGCTGAAAAATTCGATAAACAGTGTCGAGTTGTGAGTTGTCAGTGAACGTTTTCACTAACATAAGTCCGTATATCTTCCAGTCATCATAAGAAAAACCAGCAGTGTTGTGGTGTAGGTAAAAACAAAAACAAATCTAAACCCAGTAGAGTGAACCATAAGTGCACGGATACCCAGGTGTTAAAGCGGGCGAGGTTTTACCAGGGTGCAAGAAGTAAACAGGGTGCCAGAGGTAAACCAGGGTGCCAGAGTACGGCCGCCGTACAGTAGGAGCTGCCAGAAGGACCGGTTTTATCTCCAACACGCAAGTTATACTTTTGTACCATACCGATTATTATTATTACTCTGTTTAATCATCTTCCAGTGATCTGTCTCGCGTAACCCAGACAACCCCTACAGGTTTCATTAAATAAGTGACACTGGATCTCGTCAGATCCAAGAAATAAGGGAACCATTGACTGGATTCAAAACTGGTATCCGAGTCCGATTCAATAAGCGGACGGAGTTTTAGGGGACCTTATCAAACACCCAAACAATAACAGTAAGAA
>WNWK01004625.1:112500-136230 GCA_009830355.1 Cherax destructor | reverse complement strand
TAGAGACAATCGCAAGTGAACTCCATCGAAACAAGCGGTGATTCTTCAGCGGCATTCTACAATCAAGACAGCATTTCCGCCGTATATGGTGGAGCCAACACCATCGCTCAAAGTTACACGAGCAAGGTAAGAATTGGATGTTCTTGTCAAGACAGGGAACTGCGCAGTTCTTGTATTCAAGAACCTTCAAATTTTTACCCACGACGGCGGTTATGCGTGGACTTTTTAGTCCAAAACAGTGAGTAAAACGCCTTTCAGTCCATCTAAGACTGAAATATGGACATACGCTCCTTTGGGGCAATAATTATGTACTCATATGTGATATTTTTTCCATACAGCCCTGTGGAGAGTGTGGCAATATATGGATCCCCTGAGAAGGTGTTGGTGGTGGCTGCGACATCTTGGATTCATCAAGAAGATAAGTAACATACAGTCCACGTTATTGTTGGAGCCCATCCTCCACAGTGTGTGTGGTATATTAATTTTATTTTGTGAACTTCATGCCTTAGTATTGGATCTTCACCTGGACCATGCAATAAAATATAATTTTCTCTTGATCTCAGTTATTTATAAGAAAATAATGGCCTCACTATATACAAATTTGTGACCTGTACTGCATAGGAAGGTGTGCCATGCATTTGTATATGGTGTTTATGTAGGTATTAATGTGTGCAGTGCATGTGCATATATATGTGATATATATGTATGTATACCAACACCCAGTTTGTGGTAACACTTCTAACATGTGATCCTCACTAACTAACGTTCAGCATGTCATGAAACTAATCATACTAAAGCAACAATGTTTTTTTCTGATTATTTTCTCTGAAGCAATAATACACAGATCGAACAGTGTTACTGTCTCACTGACCTCTTTTACGTCACTCATAACTACTGATCACCTGTTGTGACTGTCTCACTGGCCTCTCTTACGTCACTCATAACTACTGATCACCTGTTGTTATTGTCTCACTTGCGTCAATCACAAATGTTGCTTGATAAGAGCCTCATTTATGGTACCATTCTTCCTGTAACAATAAGAAAACACAATTAGCATTTTTAAAAACACAAGCGTCCGCACACACACACACACACACACACACACACACGCAGATGATATGAAGTTAATGAGAAGAATCAAATCAGTCGAGGATCAGGCAGGACTACAAAGAGACCTGGACAGGCTACAAGCCTGGTCCAGTAACTGGCTCCTTGAATTTAACCCTGCCAAATGTAAAGTCGTGAAGATCGGGGAAGGGCAAAGAAGACCGCAGACAGAGTATAATCTAGGTGGCCAAAGACTGCAAACCTCACTCAAGGAAAAAGATCTTGGGGTGAGTATAATACCGAGCACATCTCCTGAGGCACACATCAATCAGATAACTGCTGCAGCATACGGGCGGCTGGCAAACCTAAGAATAGCGTTCCAATACCTCACTAAGGAATCATTCAAGACTCTGTACACCATATACGTCAGGCCCATACTGGAGTATGCAGCACCAGTTTGGAACCCACACCTGGTCAAGCACGTCAAGAAATTAGAGAAAGTGCAAAGGTTTGCAGCAAGACTAGTCCCAGAGCTAAGGGGATTGACCTACGAAGAAAGGTTAAGGGAAATCGGCCTGACGACACTAGAGGACAGGAGGGTTAGGGAAGACATAATAACGACATATAAAATACTGCGAGGAATAGATAAGGTGGACAGAGACAAGATGTTCCAGAGAGGGGACACATAAACAAGGGGTCACAATTGGAAGTTGAAGACTCCTATGAGTCAAAGGGATGTTAGGAAGTATTTCTTCAGTCATAGAGTTGACAGGAAGTGGAATAGCCTAGAAAGCGACATAGTAGAGGCAGGAACCATACATAGTTTTAAGACGAGGTTTGATAAAGCTCATGGAGCAGGGAGAGAGAGGACCTAGTAGCAATCAGTGAAGAGGCGGGGCCAGGAGCTATGAATCGACCCCTGCAACCACAAATAGGTGAGTACAAATAGGTGAGTACACACACACATGCACACACACACACACACAAACAGACCCAGTAGCGGACAGTGCAGAGGCGGGGCCAGGAGCTAAGTCTCGACCCCTGCAACCACAATTAGGTGAGTACAATTAGGTGAGTACACACACTCACACGCACGCACACACACACACACACACACACACACACACACACACAGTGAAGAGGCGGGGCCAGGAGCTATGACTCGACCCCTGCAACAACAGCTAGGTGAGTACAACTAGGTGAGTACACACACACACACACACACACACACACACACACACACACACTTTCGTAGCTTTCTTGGTATAGATTTACCAGGAAAATTAATAAAAGCACAGAAAAACATGAGGTTTAATGCATAAACTTACACACTTGTGATGGTGAAGGTAATTCCAATAAGAATAGAGTTTTTTTTTTTAACACACCGGCCGTCTCCCACCGAGGTAGGGTGACCTAAAAAGAAGAAACACTCTCATCATCACTCATTCTATTACCGTCTTGCCAAACGTGTGCTGACATTATAGTTCAGAAGGCTCCCCAAATTTCAGTATCCAACACCTATCCTCCAGAGTGCAGGCACTCTAGTCCCTACCTCCAGGACTCAAGTCCGACTCACCAATTTCCCTGAATCCCTTCATAAATGTTACCTAGTTCACACTCCAACAGCACGTCAAGTCATAAAAATCACTTGCCTCCCCCCACCCGTATTTAACAACCTCACACACGCCTGTTGAATTTCCGAGCCCCTCGCTTACAAAACTTTCTTTATGAACGAAACCCAAAATTTGGTCATCTCAAAAATCTCGGATATTATCCTAACTCCACAAGACTTTGAAAAGGCAATAAATGACATGCCCATGCACTCTGTCCCAGGCCCAGACTCATGGAACTCCGTGTTCATCAAGAATTGCAAGAAGTCCCTATCGCGTGCCTTCAGCATTCTATGGAGAGGGAGCATGGACACAGGGGTCATCCCCCACACACTAAAAACAACAGACATAGCCCCACTCCACAAAGGTGGCAAAAAAGCAATTGCAAATAACTACAGACCGATAGCATTAACATCCCATATCATAAAAATCTTAGAGAGGGTTCTAAGAAGCAAGATCGCCAACCACCTAGATACCCATCAACTACACAACCCAGGGCAACATGGGTTTAGAGCAGGTCGCTAATGCCTGTCCCAGTTACTGGACCACTATGATAAGGTCCTGGATGCTGTTGAGGATAAACAAAATACAGATTTAGTATACACAGACTTTGCAAAAGCTTTCGACAAGTGTGACCATGGTGTAATAGCACACAAAATGCGTGATAAAGGAATAACAGGAAAAGTGTTGGTAGATGGATCTATAACTTCCTGACAAATAGAACACAAAGAGTAATAGTAAACAGAGTAAAGTCCCAGGCAGCCACGGTGAAAAGCTCTGTTCCACAGGGCACAGTACTTGCTCCCATTCTATTTCTCATCCTCATTTGTGACATACACAGAGATGTAAGCTATAGCTCCGTGTCTTCCTTTGTGGATGACACCCGGATTGCTATGGCAATGACCTCCATCGAAGACACCGCAAGACTCCAAGCGGACATAAACCAAATCTTCAAATGGGACACTCAAAACAATATGAAGTTCAAATAGGAGAAATTTCAACTACTCAGATATGGAAAACTTGAGAAAATTAAAAAATGTATCAGGGTATACGACAAATTCTAACCATACAATAGAGCGAAAAAAAATGTGAAGGACCTGGGAGTGATAATGTCAGAGGATCTCGCCTTCAAAGACCACAACAATGTATCTACCTCATCTGCCAGGAAAATGATAGGATGGATAATGAGAACCTTCAAAACTAGATACGCCAAGCCCATGATGATTCTCTTCAAATCGCTTGTTCTCTCTAGGCTGGAATACTGCTGTACACTAACGGCCCCCTTCAAGGATGGAGACATTGCAGACCTGGAGAGCGTACAAAGAACTTTCACGGCACACATAAGTACGATAAGGCACCTAAACTACTGGGAACGGTTGAAGGTCCTTGATCTGTATTCCCTGGAAAGCAGGCGAGAGAGATACATGATAATATACACTTGGAAGGTCCTGGAGGAACTGATACCAAACCTGCACACGAAAATCACTTCCTATGAAAGCAAAAGACTCAACAGGAAATGCAACATTTCCCCGATGAAAAGCAGGGGCGCCACGAGTACATTGAGAGACAACACAATAAGTGTCCGGGGACCAAGACTGTTCAACTGCCTCCCAGCATACATAAGGGGGATTACCAATAGACCCATGGCTGTCTTCAAGAAAACACTGGACAGGCACCTAAAGTCAGTACCTAACCAACCGGGCTGTGGTTCGTACGTCAGTTTGCGTGCGGCCAACAGTAACAGCCTGGTTGATCAGACCCTAATCCACCATGAGGACTGGTCTCAGATCGAGCCGCGGGGGCGTTGACCCCCGAAACTCTCTCCAGGTAAACTCCAGGTAAACCCCCTCCCTCCAACATTTCCTAGGATGGCCTCTATCCCGCCTTCCTTCCAATACTAGATCTCAGGGACATTATTAAAAGGAACCCAGATATAATGAATCCAACTGAAACCAAACTGGAGAAAGTTTGTTAAGTGCCGGAATGAATTATTGTGAAGCAGTAAGTGTAAAAAGGAAGTGTTGGAGGAAACATTGTAAGCATGAATTTGGAAACATTGTAAAGGAGGGGAAAGTGAGTGTTGAAAACATTAGGAAGTGTTGGAAGACATTGTAAAGGAAGGTGTTTGGAGCGAAACATTGTAAAGGACAGTGTTGGAGACGAAACATTGTAAAGGACAGTGTTGGAGATGAAACATTGTAAAGGCAAGAGTGTTGGAGATGAAACATTGTAAAATAGAGAGTGGTGGAGATGAAACATTGTAAAGGAGAGAGTGTTGGACATGAAACATTGTATAGGAGAGAGTGTTGGAGATGAAACATTGTAAAGGAGAGAGTGTTGGAGATGAAACATTGTACAGTAGAGTGTTGGAGGGGAAACACTGTAAAGGAGAGAGTGTTGGAGGGGAAACTTTGTAAAGGATAGAGTGTTGGAGACGAAACATTGTAAAGGAGAGAGTGTTGGAGATGAAACATTGTACAGGAGAGTGTTGGAGGGGAAACATTGTAAAGGAGAGAGTGTTGGAGACGAAACATTGTAAAGGAGAGAGTGTTGGAGGGGAAACATTGTAAAAGAGAGAGTGTTGGAGACGAAACATTGTAAAGGAGAGAGTGCTGGAGATAAAACATTGTAAAGGAGAGTGTTGGAAACGAAACATTGTAAAGGAGAGAGTGTTGGAGACGAAACATTGTAAAGGAGAGAGTGTTGGAGACGAAAAATTGTAAAGGAGAGAGTGTTGGAGGGGAAACATTGTAAAGGAGAGAGTGTTGGAGACGAAACATTGTAAAGGAGAGAGTGTTGGAGATGAAAAATTGTAAAGGAGAGAGTGTTGGAGGGGAGACATTGTAAAGGAGAGAGTGTTGGAGACGAAACATTGTAAAGGAGAGAGTGTTGGAGACGAAACATTGTAAAGGAGAAATTGTTGGAGACGAAACATTGTAAAGGAGAGAGTGTTGGAGACGAAACATTGTAAAGGAGAGAGTGTTGGAGATGAAACATTGTACAGGAGAGAGTGTTGGAGATGAAACATTGTACAGGAAAGAGTGTTGGAGACGAAACATTGTAAAGGAGAGAGTGTTGGAGACGAAACATTGTAAAGGAGAGAGTGTTGGAGACGAAACATTGTACAGGAGAGTGTTGGAGATGAAACACTGTAAAGGAGAGAATGTTGGGGACGAAACATTGTAAAGGAGAGAGTGTTGGAGACGAAACATTGTACAGAAGAGTGTTGGAGATGAAACATTGTAAAGGAGAGAGTGTTGGAGACGAAACATTGTACAGGAGAGAGTGTTGGAGACGAAACATTGTAAAGGAGAGAGTGTTGGAGACGAAACATTGTAAAAGAACTTAGTAAATATTATTTTGAAAGCTCTTACAGTACACAAACAACCAAAACGTAGCGACAGAAACTTATGACGATGTTTCAGTCAGAGTGAGAAAGGGTTCTAAGAAGCAAGATCGCCACCCATCTTGATACCCATCAATTGCACAACCCAGGACAGCATGGGTTTAGAGCAGGCCGCTCCTGTCTGTCCCAACTACTGGAACCACTACGACAAGGTCCTGGATGCTCTAGAAGATAAACAGAATGCAGATGTTATATACACAGACTTTGCAAAAGCCTTTGAAAAGTGTGACCATGGTGTAATAGCACACAAAATGCGTGATAAAGGAATAACAGGAAAAGTTGGTAGATGGATCTATAATTTCCTAACAAGTAGAACACAAAGAGTAGTAGTCAACAGAGTAAAGTCTGAGGCAGTTACTGTGAAAAGCTCTGTTCCACAAGGCACAGTACTCGCTCCCATCCTATTCCTCATCCTCATATCAGACATTGACAGGGATATAAGCCACAGTGCTGTGTCTTCCTTTGCAGATGACACCCGAATCTGTATGACAGTGTCCACCGTTGAAGACACTGCAAGACTCCAAGCAGACATAAACCAAATCTTTAAATGGGCTGCAGAAAACAATATGAAGTTCAATGATGAGAAATTTCAATTATACTCAGATACGGAAAACGTGAAGAAATTAAAATCTCATCGGATTACAAAACAAATTCCAACCACACAATAGAGCGAAAAACTAATGTCAAAGACCTGGGAGTGATCATGTCAGGGGATCTCACCTTCAAGGACCATAACAATGTAGCAATTGCATCTGCTCGAAAAATGACAGGATGGATAATGAGAACCTTCAAAACCAGGGATGCCAAGCCCATGTTGACACTTTACAGATCGCTTGTTCTATCTAGGCTGGAATATTGCTGCACACTAACTGCACCTTTCAAGGCGGGTGAAATTGCTGACCTTGAAAATGTGCAGAGAACCTTCACGGCACGCATAAGTGCGATAAACCACCTCAACTACTGGGAACGCTTGAAGTTCCTAAACCTGTACTCTCTAGAACGCAGGCGGGAGAGATACATTATTATATACACATGGAAAATTCTCGAGGGATTAGTACCAAACTTGCACACAAAAATCAATCCCTACGAAAGCAAAAGACTCGGCAGGCGATGTAACATCCCCCCAATGAAGAGCAGGGGTGCCACTAGCACGTTGAGGGACAACACAATAAGTGTCAGTGGCCCAAGATTGTTCAACTGCCTCCCAGCATACATCAGGGGGATTACCAACAAGCCCCTGGCTGTCTTCAAGCAGGCACTGGACAGGCACCTCAAGTCGGTACCTGATCAGCCGGGCTGTGGTTCGTACGTTGGACTGCGTGCGGCCAGCAGTAACAGCCTGGTTGATCAGGCTCTGGTCCAACAGTAGGCCTGGTCACAGACCGGGCCGCGGGGGCGTTGACCCCTGGAATTCTCTCCAGGTAGGCTCCAGGTAACTAGCCACACACAGACTAGTTAATGTTACAAGTCTGACCGAAACGTCGCTGGTTTCAGTCTTCAACGTGAAGGTTATTTTTGTATTGTTTCAGTCAGGTTATTATGTCATTTTTACCCTTCAAAGCTCTTACGTTTAGATTATCATTTTTTTTAAATTTACAGCTGTATTATTGTGACATTAATACAACTGCATAGACTGACATGGTTACTTCCAGGTCCCTCGTATTTCTCCTCCGAGGACTTGCCTTATCTGAGAGGAAGGGAGAAAGGCAGGGTGAAGAGTTAGATTGGTGGCGCACTCACCTCACACACTGAGGTCCGGGGGTCAATTCCCGGTACGGGTGGAAACATTAGGACGTGTTTCCTTAAGATACCTGCTGTCCATGTTCACCTAGCAGTAAAATAGGTACCTGGGTGTTAGTCGACTGGTGTGGGCTGCATCCTGGGGACAAACTTGACCTAGTTTGTCCTAAATGCTCTGCATAACAAGTTGATTTCTCTATAGTAGAGAGAGAGAGAGGGAGAGAGAGAGAGAGAGAGAGAGAGAGAGAGAGAGAGAGAGAGAGAGAGAGAGAGAGAGAGAGAGAGGATGAATCCAAAAGTCAGCTGTGTGGTAGCACTGGACATTGCTGGTGCTTTCGACCGAGTGTGGCACCAGGGCCTCTTGGCAAAACTGCAAGCACTGGGAATTGCAGGCTCTACGCTATGTCTCCTCAGTGATTACCTTCATGGTAGATCTCTAAGGGTAGTTCTCAATGGAACAGAATCAGCAAGACATCCTATTGGGTCAAGTGTTCCACAAGGAAGTGTACTGGGACCATTGTTATGTAATGTCTTCTTCAATGACCTTCTTCATCTCATCCCAGAATCCCATGCATATGCAGACGACTGTACTCTGACATTCACTTATCCAAGAGAAGAAATGTCAGCTGTCCTAAGCTACATCAATCACCAGCTAAGAGCTATATCAGCTTGGGAAAACCGATGGCAAGTAACATTTGCACATGGGAAAACAAATGATGATGGTCTCTAAGCACCATGATGGTAATGCCGGTGCAGTAGTAAGTATGAATGGGAGAGTGTTGGTACCTGGGGAAGAAGTTGATATCCTTGGGGTGAAATTTGACTCCAAACTGACCATGAAGAACCACGTTGTAAATCTTGCAAACAAGGCAGCCAGGAAGCTTACAGCATTTCGCCGTATTTCGCATCTGCTTGACAGTAGCGGTTGCAAGATTCTGTATGAGGCACAAGTACGTTCACACCTTGAGTATTCTCCACTTTCTTGGTTTGCCTGCCCCCCACCTCTCTCATTTGCGACTGCTTGACAGAGTAGAGAACAGAGCAAGACGTCTCATCTCTCGCCTGGACCCGTCCTGGATAGATCAGTCATTTCATCAGAGCCTTCAACACAGGAGGGATGTGGGTGGCCTTACTGTTATGCACAAGGCCAACATTGTCAAAGTGCCACACTTGGCTCCACTTCGAGGACAGCGAGAAGCAAGCTTCTATACTACAAGACGGACAGCAAGCAGCAACTTCACTCTGGCTGTACCCTTCTCCAGAACATCACTTCATCTGAGATCATTTATCCCCAGGATGACTCGAGTCTGGAACACATTCGTACAGCATTATGATGTCAACGAGATAAAGTCAGTTGATCAAATGAAAATGCTGACCCACAGATGGCTCCAACTTCATCCTGTTCCCTACTTGTATGTTTCATAACAATAAAAATGCTTTCAAATGAGCTGATGTAGGTAATAACTCTTAGCTTGTCAATAAAGTTAGGAACCCTTAACTTGTAAATAGCTTGTCAATAAAGCTAGAGATCCCCTAACCTTGTCAAACCGTGTAAAGAGAGAGAGAGAGAGAGAGAGAGAGAGAGAGAGAGAGAGAGGAGGAGGAGAGAGGAGGGAGGGAGGTGACGCCATATGGCGAGGATGGAGGAGGGAGGAGGATGGTTACCGCATTATAACCTATCAAAGAGACAATAAAGCTTAAGTAAGGTTTCCTGCTATATAACTCACGTGAGTGACCTCTACATCACACTCTTCACCTCTACATCACCACACTACAGCACGTTACCACGTGAGTCACCCCTACATCACACTCTTCACCTCTACATCACCACACTACAGCACGTTACCACGTGAGTCACCTCTACATCACCACACTACAGCACGTTACCACGTGAGTCACCCCTACATCTCACTCTTCACCTCTACATCACCACACTACAGCACGTTACCACGTGAGTCACCCCTACATCACACTCTTCACCTCTACATCACCACACTACAGCACGTTACCACGTGAGTCACCCCTACATCACACTCTTCACCTCTACATCACCACACTACAGCACGTTACCACGTGAGTCACCTCTACATCACCACACTACATGCACGTTACCAGTGAGTCACCCCTACATCTCACTCTTCACCTCTACATCACCACACTACAGCACGTTACCACGTGAGTCACCCCTACATCACACTCTTCACCTCTACATCACCACACTACAGCACGTTACCACGTGAGTCACCCACATCACTACCTCATCACACCTCAGCACTACCCCCTACATCACACTCTTCACCTCTACATCACCACACTACAGCACGTTACCACGTGAGTCACCTCTACATCACCACACTACAGCACGTTACCACGTGAGTCACCCCTACATCACACTCTTCACCTCTACATCACCACACTAATACAACAAAGCACCGGAATGTTTTAGACTAATCAACTTTATAATGACTTACATCATTCACGTCTCACTGGAGAGCAGAGTTTGCATCTAGTGCAGGCCAGTGTGTTAACCACTGGACCATATACACTGGTTTGGGAGTTTTAGGACTCGCTTGCCATGGGTTCGAGCCCCAGCCGTTCTGTGATTTGATGTCAAAAATACCATACTCCTAGGGATTATAAAAAAAAAGTTCACTCGCTTGATAATCAATATGAGACGAAATTTTGACACTAAGCTAGTACCAAAACTATTAAAAAAATATATATAGACCTATAAGTGATTCTTACAAATACCTGGTGGGTTCATTACCACAGGTCGGTCAAGCACCTTAACTGCAACCATAACAGTCCTACATCATTTATTATACACGCTGTTTAACTGAAGGAGAATGTTTCCAGTGTTACCATCATCTATGACAATGTTACCATCATCTATGACAATGTTACCATCATCTATGACAATGTTACCATCATCTATGACAATGTTACCATCATCTATGACAATGTTACCATCATCTATGACAATGTTACTATCATCTATGACAATGTTACCATCATCTATGACAATGTTACCATCATCTATGACAATGTTACCATCATCTATGACAATGTTACTATCATCTATGACAATGTTACCATCATCTATGACAATGTTACCATCATCTATGACAATGTTACCATCATCTATGACAATGTTACCATCATCTATGACAATGTTACCATCATATCTCTTCATAGTTTAAATAGGGATAAGCATTTTATGTCTCTTTATGAAGATTAGTAGAACGATGTAAATACTTAGTCATCAAAGAAAATATTAATATACAAAAAAATCACAGAGTAACCTTGAGTGCAGATAAAGAAAGTTGGCACACTGGGTATACACTGCCGAAATTAGCATATCAAACGATTATATTAACCAATCGACCAAGAGAGGCATAATAATACTGGGGAGCAATGTTCCACTTACAATCCTGGCAACTCTGTTTTTGCTTCAAGTTCTGCCAGCTGATGCCAACATTCTGTCTTAACCTTGGACCTTGAAGCTTGGAAAAGCCTTCACTGTCTATTTTCACGAATCCACTGATTCTCCAGCTTCTGATGAAAATTTCATTCAGAAATTGAAAGGCCTCAAGCTCTATTACTTTTACTATTCCTTGATAATAGCAAATATTACTAATCTCTTGGAAAAAAATATTACTTTTAACTGTAGTTATATTGCATGTATACTCACGAAATGGTAAAAGCACGATTACACACAAATCACAGTAGGGGTGGCACCTGAACTCATAAACTTCAAGAAAGAGTAATTCACGGCACTATACTCGACTTGTGTGAGGTCCAACTTGGAGTACCCAACACCACCATGGAAACACTCACCTGATAAAACATATTAAAGAAGAGGATGAAGAGCAGAGGTATGAAGTGCAACTAGTCCCAAAACTGAGGAAAATGAGCTATGAAGAGAAGCTAAATGAACTGAACCTGATTATAATGTGGATAGAAGAACCAGGAAAGATTACAGCATACAAAATACTTAGAGGACTTAATAGGGTGGCGGGAACGGGTACACGAGGGCACAAGTGAACGCTAAAGACACAAATGATTAACGTTATTATTATTATTATTATTATTATTATTATTATTATTATTATTATTATCATATTCAAGGGTGAGTACTTAACCCGTAGGGGTCATATAGTGCCTGGGGGAAATGGGAAGCAATCTGGTTCGTTCCAAAGAGGGGAAGGTCAGGTGCAATTCACTGGATCAAGAGCCCCTCACCAGCGTCAAGAAACCTCTGCTGAGGACAATAATTGGGTATCAAGAAGTATTTCTTCAGCCTCAGGATGGTCGAGAATTAGAATGATCTCGAGAAATAAGTGGCGGCAGGCATCATGTAATAGTTTTAAGAACAGGTATGGCAGGGCGCGCAAGGATAGGAGAAAGTATAGGAGGAAACGAAAGTTAAGATGGGGGGGGGGAGGCAGGAGCTGAGAATCGACCTCTGCAACCACAAACAGGTGAACTCACACACTTCATTATGCAACCAGGAAAGAAGTTGCTTCCCATAACAAGGTAATGTTGGTCTCAGTACTGTGCAACATTGCAGTTGATGTTCTACGTGTACTCTCCCATAGTAAGCATCACCAACGGTCATGGTCTCTGTACTTGTACAACATCGCAGTTGTGTACTGTACTCTCCCAGGGTAAGCATTACTCAGGCTCAGCAAACTGTCCCCTAGTTACATATATTATAACTGCGTCACTCGTGCTTATTGTACTCACCTAACTGTGGCTGCAGGAGTCGATTCTCAGTTCCTGCCTTGTAACTGGCCTAAACGGGTTTACTTACTCCTGGTCAAGTGGGCCCTATCATGCCTATTCTCAAAGCTGTGTGTGGATAGGGTCTGCCACCGCCATTACTTCTTTCACATCATTCAACTTCTTGATCATCCTGAGATTGAAGAAATATTTTCTAGCGTCCCTGTGACTCAGCTGTCTTGAACTTTTAACTTATACGTCGTCTACACTTTTCTCTCTTTCCCAACAACCAGTCACTGTCTACCATGTGAAGGTACATGTACTGTCCATCCAGAATGTGAAGGTACATGTACTGTCCATCCAGCATGTGAAGGTACATGTACTGTCCATCTACCATGTGAAGGCACATGTACTGTCCATCTACCATGTGAAGGTACATGTACTGTCCATCCAGCATGTGAAGGTACATGTACTGTCCATCCAACATGTGAAGGTACATGTACTGTCCATCCAACATGTGAAGGTACATGTACTGTCCATCCAGCATGTGAAGGTACATGTACTGTCCATCCAACATGTGAAGGTACATGTACTGTCCATCCAACATGTGAAGGAACATGTACTGTCCATCTACCATGTGAAGGTACATGTACTGTCCATCCAGCATGTGAAGGTACATGTACTGTCCATCTACCATGTGAAGGTACATGTACTGTCCATCCAACATGTGAAGGTACATGTACTGCCAATCTACCATGTGAATGTACATGTACTGTCCATCTACCATGTGAAGGTACATGTACTGTCCATCTACCATGTGAAGGTACATGTACTGTCCATCCAGCATGTGAAGGTACATGTACTGTCCATCTACCATGTGAAGGTACATGTACTGTCCATCCAGCATGTGAAGGTACATGTACTGTCCATCCAGCATGTGAAGGTACATGTACTGTCCATCTACCATGTGAAGGTACATGTACTGTCCATCTACCATGTGAAGGTACATGTACTGTCCATCCAACATGTGAAGGTACATGTACTGCCAATCTACCATGTGAAGGTACATGTACTGTCCATCTACCATGTGAAGGTACATGTACTGTCCATCTACCATGTGAAGGTACATGTACTGTCCATCCAGCATGTGAAGGTACATGTACTGTCCATCTACCATGTGAAAGTACATGTACTGTCCATCCAGCATGTGAAGGTACATGTACTGTCCATCCAACATGTGAAGGTACATGTACTGTCCATCTACCATGTGAAGGTACATGTACTGTCCATCTACCATGTGAAGGTACATGTACTATCCATCTACCATGTGAAGGTACATGTACTGTCCATCCAACATGTGAAGGTACATGTACTGTCCATCTACCATGTGAAGGTACATGTACTGTCCATCCAGCATGTGAAGGTACATGTACTGTCCATCCAGCATGTGAAGGTACATGTACTGTCCATCTACCATGTGAAGGTACATGTACTGTCCATCCAGCATGTGAAGGTAAATGTACTGTCCATCTACCATGTGAAGGTGTATGTACTGTCCATCCAGCATGTGAAGGTACATGTACTGTCCATCTACCATGTGAAGGTACATGTTCTGTCCATCTACCATGTGAAGGTACATGTACTATCCATCTACCATGTGAAGGTACATGTACTGTCCATCCAACATGTGAAGGTACATGTACTGTCCATCTACCATGTGAAGGTACATATACTGTCCATCCAGCATGTGAAGGTACATGTACTGTCCATCCAGCATGTGAAGGTACATGTACTGTCCATCTACCATGTGAAGGTACATGTACTATCCATCTACCATGTGAAGGTACATGTACTGTAGATCCAGCATGTGAAGGTACATGTACTGTCCATCCAGAATGTGAAGGTACATGTACTGTCCATCCAGAATGTGAAGGTACATGTACTGTCCATCTACCATGTGCAGGTGCAGGCATTATCTTTCTCTCATGCGGAGGTACATGCAGTGTCTGTCTACCACGTACAGGTATGTGCACTGGTTTTACATATGTGTGTGTCACAGAGTTATATATGAACATGTCTCCCAGGGTGCTACACAATAATCTCTTCTCTCTCCAGGTCTTGTAGTGACCAACACACACACACACCACAAGGCCATGATGAACCTTGCTGGGATAGTGTGTGGATGATTGTATCCTACAGTTGGTGCTTTGTGTGTTGCCCAAGGTCCGCTCTAAACAGTGTTAGAGGGTACCAATTCCTCGACAATTCTACAACATAGTTCAAATTTCCACTTCATCATCACGTCAGCTTCAGACCCGGCATTTAAGTGGGTGTAGACAGCAACACCTGTGGGCAGTTAGCCTCAAGGCTAGGTGGTTGGCTCACAGCTTCAAGGCTCTTGTCACAGCTTGTTGAGATCCTAGGCTAGCTTACTTCATGCAGACCTTCGTTAAAATTAATCGAAACAATGGCTTTTACAAGGAAACTTTATCACTGGCTTTACAGGTGATATGACAGACCTCTCATATCTTACGCTAAACAAAAAGCGTCTTCGTAATACTTTACCTTCCCTCTAAATAGGCGCAGTTTGCTTGAAATATTTTTCTGTTGATTACGGCACGTTTTTAAACAATGAATTGTAGTGTAGTGACATTTCCTTATGCTTCACTACTCTCGCCCTTTACGTTCAGTTGGGCAGCATGTTTCTCTCAATACCAAGTAGGATGGCACATAGCAGCAACCCAGACAGGTGTTAGCACCCTGTCATATAAGAGTGAATGCACACGTACAAGGAGAAGGTTGGTAGACAGCAAGAACACAGGGAACTACTACCATCAACACAAGGAACTACTACCATCAACACAGGGAGCTACTACCATCAACACAGGGAGCTACTACCATCAACACAAGGAACTACTACCATCAACACAGGGAGCTACTACCATCAACACAGGGAGCTACTACCATCAACACAAGGAACTACTACCATCAACACATGGAGCTACTACCATCAACACAAGCAACTACTACCATCAACACAGGGAGCTACTACCATCAACACAGGAGCTACTACCATCAACACAAGGAACTACTACCATCAACACAGGGAGCTACTACCATCAACACAGGGAACTACTACCATCAACACAGAGAGCTACTACCATCAACACAGGGAACTACTACCATCAACACAGGGAGCTACTACCATCAACACAGGGAGCTACTACCATCAACACAGGGAGCTACTACCATCAACACAGGGAGCTACTACCATCAACACAAGGAACTACTACCATCAACACAGGGAGCTACTACCATCAACACAAGGAACTACTACCATCAACACAGGGAGCTACTACCATCAACACAGGGAGCTACTACCATCAACACAAGGAACTACTACCATCAACACAGGGAGCTACTACCATCAACACAGGGAACTACTACCATCAACACAGAGAGCTACTACCATCAACACAGGGAACTACTACCATCAACACAGGGAGCTACTACCATCAACACAGGGAACTACTACCATCAACACAGGGAACTACTACCATCAACACAGGGAGCTACTACCATCAACACAAGGAACTACTACCATCAACACAGGGAGCTACTATCATCAACACAGGGAACTACTACCATCAACACAGGGAGCTACTACCATCAACACAGGGAACTACTATCATCAACACAGGGAGCTACTACCATCAACACAAGGAACTACTACCATCAACACAGGGAGCTACTACCATCAACACAAGGAACTACTACCATCAACACAGGGAGCTACTACCATCAACACAGGGAACTACTACCATCAACACAGGGAGCTACTACCATCAATACAGGAACTACTACCATCAACACAGGGAACTACTACCATCAACACAGGGAGCTACTACCATCAACACAAGGAACTACTACCATCAACACAGGGAGCTACTACCATCAACACAAGGAACTACTACCATCAACACAGGGAGCTACTACCATCAACACAGGGAACTACTACCATCAACACAGGGAGCTACTACCATCAACACAGGGAACTACTACCATCAACACAGGGAACTACTACCATCAACACAGGGAACTACTACCATCAACACAGGGAACTACTACCATCAACACAGGGAGCTACTACCATCAACACAGGGAGCTACTACCATCAACACAGGGAGCTACTACCATCAACACAGGGAACTACTACCATCAACACAGGGAACTACTACCATCAACACAGGGAGCTACTACCATCAACACAGGGAACTACTACCATCAACAATGGGAGCTACTATCATTAACACAGGGAGCTACTACCATCAACACAGGGAGCTACTACCATCAACACAGGGAGCTACTACCATCAACAATGGGAGCTACTACCATCAACACAGGGAGCTACTACCATCAACACAGGGAGCTACTACCATCAACACAGGGAGCTACTACCATCAACACAGGGAGCTACTACCATCAACACAGGGAGCTACTACCATCAACACAGGGAGCTACTACCATCAACACAGGGAGCTACTACCATCAACACAGGGAACTACTACCATCAACACAGGGAACTACTACCATCAACACAGGGAGCTACTACCATCAACACAGGGAACTATTACCATCAACACACGGAACTACTACTATCAACACAGGGAACTACTACCATCAACAATGGGAGCTACTATCATTAACACAGGGAGCTACTACCATCAACACAGGGAGCTACTACCATCAACACAGGGAGCTACTACCATCAACAATGGGAGCTACTACCATCAACACAGGGAGCTACTACCATCAACACAGGGAGCTACTACCATCAACAATGGGAGCTACTATCATTAACACAGGGAGCTACTACCATCAACAATGGGAGCTACTACCATCAACAATGGGAGCTACTACCATCAACAATGGGAGCTACTACCATCAACAATGGGAACTACTACCATCTTATCTTATGAGTGGGAAATGTAATCTCTTTAATCGTTTTACGCTGTGGCAGTATTCCTAGTCTTCCCCCCAAGACCGATAAAGACCGGTAAATCTTACACAGTCTTTTAAATCTTAAACAATCTTACATTCCTGGAGAGTATACCTGTAGAGGGAATGGGGGGCAACGCCCTCGCAACCCGGTCTGTGTCCAGGCCTCATGGTGGATCAGGGCCTGATCAACCAGGCTGTTACTATTGGCCGCAAGAAATCCGACGTAAGAACCACAGCCCGGCTGGTCAGGTACTGACTTTAGGTTCCTTCTTGAAGTCAGCCAGGGGTCTATTGGTAATCCCCCTTATGTATGCTGGGAGGTAGTTGAACAGTCTTGGGCCTCTGGCACTTATTGTGTTCTCTTATCGTGCTAGTGGCGCTCCTGCGAGGGTCTAGGTTTTATTCCCGGCGAGGGTAGAAACATTGGGACAAAACTGACCTAATCTGCCCGAAATGCTCAGCATAACAAGCGGCTTTCTATATAGCAGTAAGTCATTGATGTCAGCTAGGCCTGTATATCCGCCAGTACCTGTTGTTTATATAAGAACTTAAGAATGGAGGAATACTGCAGAGTTCTAATGACGTGTTGTTAGGTAAAAGAACATGTGTGACTAATGAGAAGAATATCTCATTTGTTGAAAATGTGCCCTTTTACTTGATATACTGTGGGTAATTCTAGCAACATTATTACTACTAACTTATTCTCCCAAGACCTAATACTGCGATCGCCTAACATGTATTCCTTTATTGTTCAGTATTGTATACCTTTTTTGGTCAGTATTGTATACCTTTTTTTTGGTCGGTATTATATACCTTTATGTGTTTAACTCCACACCACTCGGCTGGATACTAACGTGTGACTTCACGCCCTCTTCTTTTCGCCCCAAGACCTCTCTCCAACCCTTATACATACCATGTCTTGTTCTCGGTGTGAATTGATAGCCTCTGGTGGGCGAAACGTCTTCACAATAAAAATGACAAAAAGCCTGCATTGTGTGTATTATTTACATATTGTCGATACACTCTATCATTATATTACCCTGCTGGCTATCAGACACAAGATGGTCCTGTCAGGACACTGCTTGTTCTGCTGGCTATCAGACACAAGATGGTCCTGTCAGGACACTGCTTGTTGTGCTGGCTATCAGACACAAGATGGTCCTGTCAGGACACTGCTTGTTGTGCTGGCTATCAGACACAAGATGGTCCTGTCAGGACACTGCTTGTTGTGCTGGCTATCAGACACAAGATGGTCCTGTCAGGACACTGCTTGTTCTGCTGGCTATCAGACACAAGATGGTCCTGTCAGGACACTGCTTGTTCTGCTGGCTATCAGACACAAGATGGTCCTGTCAGGACACTGCTTGTTCTGCTGGCTACTTAACATGAAAGCTTCAAATGCACATAGGGTAACAGAAGCAAGGGCCCTATACAGTATCACTGATATATCACTCATAATCACTTTCACAATAATGAAGACTGATGCAAATCACTAAATCACTGTCTGACCACCTTCAGTCCCATAACACCTTCAGTTCCCTCACCTCCAGCTGGCTTCTGCTACAGATCTCGCTCAGTCAGTCCTATCTGAATTTCAGAAAAAAAAAACCGCTGTGAAAATTCATGTCAGGTTATCTGGTAAGATGCAGTTCATTTGCGTGTAGCGGCTGGCACTGATGTGGAGCAAGAACAAGTGCGACAACGCTCTCAGTCATGTCATTTACAAGAGCTTGTTGTGGATTCTCATGAATTCTGCACATATGCTTACTGTCCTGTCACAGATATGTTAGTTAACGAATTGTACAGAAGATTTTGAAGCAACTCATGTTCCATTCTGAAGGGTACATCGTCACTGAATCCTCAAGATGCTTCATTTCTAGAGAAATCTTGCGTTCTAGAGATGGGATTTAACTATGGTGTCAAAGAGGAAAATTAAAGTGTTAAGCTTCATCGAGTGCGACGTCTTCTTAAGAGGAAAAACACACAACAATCACGCTGTCACAACTCCTCTTGAACTCACTACTGTGTTCAGACCATACCGTGATGCTTACATTGATCTGTATAAGCTGGTGTGCATCAGCGACTTTGCCAGTGAATGTGAATGTAGTTTTCTCTGACTGCGACTAACAGGAGGATCAGCAATAGTGATAGCAGAATAAATGAAAGTGTAGTTACATCTATAAACTTGAAAAGAACCAAAAGTATAAACATAGTAAATATCACTGATACTTTTGCTTCCAACCAAAACAAAAGAACAACCTTGTTTTAACTCTTAAGTTACCCCGAGTCTTTCAGATGAGACTAGAATGAAACGACTATCCTCTTCCTGAATCTCGATCCTTTCAGGTTTGGAGCTTAATTTTATTATTATTATTATTATTATTATTATTATTATTATTATTATTATTATTATTATTATGATGATGATGATTATTGTTAATTATTATTATTATTATTATTATTATTGTTTATTATTATTATTATTATTATTGTTTATTATTATTATTATTATTATTATTATTATTATTATCTTAGTGTATACCACTACATTAATAATGTCATTATTTTGATGGCAAGTTATATAGTGATGTAACTTCAAACAAATATTCTTCATATTCTCTGATAAGGATGTTTGTTTACTCACTCTTATAAAGTATTAATACAAGAATCTTTAGAAAACATCGCTCTTTAATTGGTCTGTAATATACAAGCTAAGAAAAATACTCATCTGCAAAGTCCCTCTACCCCCGTCCAACCAGCTACCCCCGTCCAACCAGCTACCCCGTCCAACCAGCTACCCCCATCCAACCAGCTACCCCCGTCCAACCAGCTACCCCCATCCAACCAGCTACCCCCGTCCAACCAGCTACCCCCGTCCAACCAGCTACCCCGTCCAACCAGCTACCCCCGTCCAACCAGCTACCCCCATCCAACCAGCTACCCCGTCCAACCAGCTACCCCCATCCAACCAGCTACCCCCGTCCAACCAGCTACCCCCGTCCAACCAGCTACCCCATCCAACCAGCTACCCCGTCCAACCAGCTACCCCGTCCAACCAGCTACGTCCATCCAACCAGCTACCCCATCAACCAGCAACCCCCATCCAACCAGCTACCCCCGTCAACCAGCTACCCCGTCCAACCAGCTACCCCCGTCCAACCAGCTACCCCCGTCCAACCAGCTACGTCCATCCAACCAGCTACCCCCGTCCAACCAGCTACCCCCATCCAACCAGCTACCCCCGTCCAACAAGCTACCCCCATCCAACCAGCTGCCCCCGTCCAACCAGCTACCCCCATCCAACCAGCTACCCCCGTCCAACCAGCTACCCCCGTCCAACCAGCTACGTCCATCCAACCAGCTACCCCCATCCAACCAGCTACCCCCATCCAACCAGCTACCCCATCAAACCAGCTACCCCGTCCAACCAGCTACGTCCATCCAACCAACTATCCCCGTCCAACCAGCTACCCCCGTCCAACCAGCTACCCCCGTCCAACCAGCTACGTCCATCCAACCAGCTACCCCCGTCCAACCAGCTACCCCTGTCCAACCAGCTACCCCCGTCCAACCAGCTACCCCCGTCCAACCAGCTACCCCCGTCCAACCAACTACGTCCATCCAACCAGCTACCTCCGTCCAACCAGCTACCCCGTCCAACCATCTACCCCCGTCCAACCAGCTACCCCCGTCCAACCAGCTACCCCGTCCAACCAGCTACTCCCGTCCAACCAGCTACCCCCATCCAACCAGCTACCTCCGTCCAACAAGCTACCCCATCCAACCAGCTACCCCCGTCCAACCAGCTACCCCCGTCCAACCAGCTACCCCATCCAACCAGCTACCCCCGTCCAACCAGCTACCCCCGTCCAACCAGCTACCCCGTCCAACCAGCTACCCCCGTCCAACCAGCTACCCCCGTCCAACCAGCTACCCCCGTCCAACCAGCTACCCCGTCCAACCAGCTACCCCCGTCCAACCAGCTACCCCCGTCCAACCAGCTACCCCCGTCCAACCAGCTACCCCCGTCCAACCAGCTACCCCCGTCCAACCAGCTACCCCCGTCCAACCAGCTACCCCCTAAAATCCCCCAATAAAAAACTCCAGGCGCAGCTCCTGTGTAATACACTCACACACAAGACTGATTACACATAGGTGTAAATACCATTATGATTTGAAGTAATCACATTATGATTACTTCATATTAAGGGTGAAATAAAGATAATTACATGTAAACGAACTCCACAAACAGTTCCATATTTTTCATAAACTATTAAATACGTCAGTTTTTTTTTTTCGAGAACAGGAATGATGAGCCAGTTCAATATACTTCAACAATTCCTTTATCTTAGTCTCAGCCGATGGCTATTTAGATTATTTAAAATAATTATCTTAAATTATTCATGACTTAATCGAGAGATTTTTGTATGAATGATAATGGTTTTAATAGACAATTTAATTAGAGTGGCTGCTTGACGTGTCATAAATGACGTTAAATTATCCAAGAGGAGGGAGAGAGGTTAGTGTAGTTTAATATCTTTATTTTACACCCCATACCCATCCTGTGGGCGGTAGTCACCCCATACCCATCCTGTGGGCGGCAGTCAGAAGATTACAGAGGTACATAATGGGTCCAGGGACTGGACCCCAAAGTTTTGATAGCTGAATGAGTTACAAAGGTAATGAACCACTTATACGTCTATACATGGTCACAATCATGAACAAATTGCAAAGTAATGAACCATTCACATGTCCACACCAGGTCACAACTGTAATGAGTTATTAGTGCAAATATTAAATGGGTCACACACACACACACACACACACACACACACACAAACACGAGCACACACACACACCAACACGAGCACACACACACACACACACACAAACACGAGCACACACAAACACACACACACACACAAACACGAGCACACACACACACACCAAAACGAGCACACACACACACACACCAACACGAGTACACACACACACACACACCCCAACGCGAGCACACACACACACACACACACACACACACCAACACGAGCACACACACACACACACACACCAACACGAGAACACACACACACACACACACACACAAAACGAGCACACACACACACACACACACCAACACGAGAACACACACACACACACACACCAACACGAGCACACACACACACACACACACACACCAAAACGAGCACACACACACACACACACACCAACACGAGAACACACACACACATCAACACGAGAACACACACACACACACACACCAACACGAGAACACACACACACACACACACACCAACACGAGAACACACACACACACACACACACACACCAACACGAGAACACACACACACACACACACCAACACGAGCACACACACACACACACACACAAAACAACACACACACACACACACACACACACACCAACACGAGAACACACACACACACACCAACACGAGAACACACACACACACACACACCAACACGAGAACACACACACACACCAACACGAGCACACACACACACACACACCAACACGAGCACACACACACACACACACACACTCACACACCAACACGAGCACACACACACACACACACACACACCAACACGAGCACCTACACACACACACACACACCAACACGAGAACACACACACACACACACCACAACACGAGAACACACACACACACACACGAGCACCCACAGGAGCCATGGGCCAGGAGCTGTGAATCGACCCCTTCAACCACAACTAGGTGAGTACGAGCACACGCACACACGCGCACACACAAACACAGACAGGATGTTCCAGAGAGGGGACACATAAACAAGGGGTCACAATTGGAAGATGAAGACTCAGACGAGTCAAAGGGATGTTAGGAAGTATTTCTTCAGTCATAGAGTTGTCAGGAAGTGGAATAGTCTAGCAAGTGATGTAGTGGAGGCAGGAACCATATATAGCTTTAAGACGAGGTATAATAAAGCTCATGGAGCAGGGAGAGAGAGGACCTAGTAGCGGTCAGTGAAGAGGCGAGGCCAGGAGCTAAGTCTCGACCCCTGAAACCACAATTAGGTGAGTACACGAGCACTCACACGAGCACACACACACACACACACACACACACACACACACACACACACACACACACACACGAGCAGTGAGTAACAGTCAATCCAATATTAGA